>PVKM010000646.1:0-98800 GCA_004027735.1 Carollia perspicillata
AAAAAGACACATCAGTCTCTACTTTTTAAATGAGAGATTATGAAAATCAAAATCAAATTTCTTTGCACTTAGTATTTGTTAAAGCACTAGTAAAATATCATAGATGAAATTCTTTCTAAAATATCTTTGTAATATAAATTTTCGTGTAATAAAAGTATTCTCAGAACGTAGTTGGTGATGTAATAATTGTAAGCAACAATATCTAATACAACCAAATTCTAGATCAGGAGTTAGCAAATTCATTGCCTTTTTTTCTAAATAAAAATTTTTGGAACATATGCATGTCCATTCTTCTGCATATTTTCTGTGGCTACTTTTGTACTATAAAAGCAGAGTGTAATAGCTTTAACACAGATTGTATAGCCTGTAAATCTAAAATATGTACTATCTGGCCCTTTGCAGGAAAAAATTGCTGAGCTCGGCTCTAAGCAAACAACTTGGGGGATAAGTGCCTTATATTTCATTACACTGAAGTTATCCTCAAATTCCCTTTTGTCCCTTAAAAGAACAGGAGAACTTGGAGAAATTTCAGAATTCTCTGGGTGTCAGTAGTTAGTGCAAACTGACTGGGAAAAGACAGAAAGAACTGTATCGGCCCTTCCTAGCGGCTCAGGCTGACCACATCCATGTAACTTATATTCCTCTGTCTTCTAATCCTCCAAGTGCCTCAGATACATGAGTTTTCCTTGAGGTCTTAAGTTTATCAGAAATGTATAAATTTCTTATCAAGATCTTCTGATTTTACCTGCTTTCCTAAAGTAATCTTCTCTCTTTAGATTGTGGTTGGGGGCACTCGTCTGCTGGCTTGGCCTATGCATCCTATGGTTCTGGGAGCTATTTTCACCCTCCATTGCCTGGAGCCAAGATTCTGGCTCTTGGTTTTGATTCTTAAGCTTTAAGCTTCAATAATACTTTCCAACTTCTGATTCTTAGATTCTCATCTCGGGCTGCCCTTCCTGTTCTGTTACTTGACCAAACAAAAGTCAGTAATAAAGGACACTGATGACATTTTGATGTGTTTAACACATCATCAGAGGAAAGTAATAGGAAACAGAATTACTTAGCATTAAAGAAAAAAGCCAAACAAAAAATTAGGGCTGCTAAATTCTGAATGCCACAACTATGCTTCATATGAAGAAAGGGAATCATTTGTTTTGTATATCCATGAAGAAAGAGATGTGAAAAAATTTGGTAAACATAAGGATTGGAATGAAAGAATAAAAAACAATTTCCAAAAATCACAAAGTTTCAAAATGGATAAATTTCATAAACAAGATAAATCTCAATATCCTGGGATGTTCAATAAATAAATAAAAGAACTTAGAAGCAGGGGACAATATTGATGACCTATAAAGATTTCTTTGAATTGTATGATTGAAGCAATAGCTCTGGTGTCATTGTTACTGAGAAATGGCTGGAGGCAAAGCAGAAAAGCCATACTTCACAATATTTAAAAAGAACACGTACCATGAAAAAATACAGTTTTCTAAGCAAACTATTTAGTCTTTTCTCTTAAGAAATCTAATCTTCAGGTTACACTAAGAAGGGATTTTCTTTACTCTAAAGTAATAAAATGGTTTCCTATTTTTTCAAGCAGTTTACGGTTTTATTTTTACTATCTAGATTTTAACACATATGAAATACTTGTATGTTTTGAAGTAGAAATCTAAGTTTTTTTCAAGTATTAGGTAGCTTTACCAATCTCTTTATTGAAAATCTTATTCTTAATTCACTGATTTTTAAATGTTGACTTTAGAGTATTTCTAATTCTCTTTATTATGAACTCTACACAGATCCACTGGTCTGTGTGAAAATTCATAGATATCCACAATCCTCAGTTTACATCTTGAAATAGTATATTTTACTCTCTGTTATAGCAGGTCTTCTCCATTTATCTTTTGGCTGAGAAAAGTCCTACCTATATTTCCCTTGTCTACTTTATAATACATCTGATCAAATTTTGTAAAATCTATGTGACTATTTTATGTACATGTTGCATGCAGTGTTTATAAATGCTCTGAAAAATTCTTGCAGGCAAACATCAAACTTGTAATGTTGACTCAAGGAGGAGAAAGGAATGATGGGTCATGAATGGGATGGGGCATGACTACTGGGATGGTGGGGGGCTATCGTCTGACTCGGATTTAGGTGCCAGGGAAGGCATTTTAGGAGCACTTTGACAGAGTTTGAAAACACATGGGAATAAGTGATGTGAAGAAGGAAAGGAGAATATTTAAAGTAGAAGGAAAAAATCATATGCAAGGTAACACATCTTCAGGGGACTTCTAGCTATTCAGGATGGTTTTAGCTCTGGGGAATGTCTAAAGCTTTGGTTAAATGCTTGGGCTAGAGTTATGGTTCAAAGAACAATCGTGCTTAAATTAGGAAATTGAAATTTTATGACCATTTGAAAAATCACTAAAATATTTTAAACAAAGCATTGTTTTTTAAAAAGATTTTATTTATTTACTTCTAGAGAGAGAGGAAAGAAAGGAGAGAGAGAGGGAGAGAAAGAACAATGAATGTGCTAGGGATACATGATTGCCTCTCACACACCCCCAGCTGGGGACCTGGCCCACAATCCAGTCATGTGCCCTGACCAGGAATCAAACTGTGACCTTGAGGTTCTCGGGCCAGCACTCAAACCACTGAGCCACACCAGTCAGGGTTAAACAAAGCATTGTTATGATCAAGTTTTTATCTTAAAAATGTCACTGATATCCAGGTGGAGGTAAGAAGGGAACATCAGGAAATTATATAGAAGTTGATTACAGTCCAGTCTCTTTGTGATGTCACAATTAAATGACACAAAGTTTGGACTCAAAAATATTTAAATGCAATACAAGATTTATTGGAATTTCAGGAGTAGTGTTATAAAAATTTACATTTTTTCACCTATCTTTCATCTTCCTCAAATCCTAGAACTATACCCAAAACTTTCTTCCATTCTTAATTCAGGTGTGAGCATGATGATTTTTTTCTTCACTCCTCTCCTTGACTCCTGAATGTGTGTAAAGGTTGATTTTGAAGTGTTTTACATTACCTAAGAGGGGCTTTCACAAGACAGACAGATAAATAAGGCTGTGCCTTAGAACAGAGGCTGTGAGATTCATCTTTGTAATGGTCAGAATTTGACCAGAGAGTATGGCTCAGAGGTCTGAGTGCAAAGCAAAATACTAGATAAAATGTCACCAAGCCTTCCATACAGAAACCCTAAATCATTGTGCCCGGTGTAATGCACACTAGTAGGGCCAGACAGTATTTGGTAAAGCAAGTCAGAAAATTAATTCTTTGGCCAAGAAATGAAGAAGGATGAGTGCATGGTCTAAACCCCTCTTCTCCAACTTTGGGGCATTAGGAAAGTCTTAAAAGGTGAAGGGGGGCAGGAGGATGGAAGTAGATGGGTTTACAGGCAAAGATCCCCTAGGAAAGGTGGAGAGTTCTCTGGTTTACAAGGAGCTTGTGCAGTTCCTAAACACATTGTACTTGCAGCAGGCCTAGCCGTATAGCACACATTCCATTTCAATGTTAAATCTCCACCCCTGCATGATTTTTAGTAATGAAGAGAAGTTTATCAAAAGGTGGCTTTGGAAGGGGTTTCAGGAGCCATCTAGGGTCTTTCCAGCCCCAACAGGTTTCTCAGTGGTGGTTCTTGGCTTTTTTATGTGATCCCTGCTGGCAGGCTTAGCTAGCCAGCCCTGGAATTTCTGGCTTTTCTTGATGACTTCAGCTTTGCTTCAGTCAGCAGATATTTTGGAGAGAATGCAAGAAAGCCAGTAGAAGGTTAAAGACTAACTAATGATGTGATGGCACAACTCAGTGACAAAGAATAAAATAAGAAACCAAGAGCTTCCAAAGACTGCAAAAGTTAGAGAGGAGAAGTAGGAGGAAAAGAAGTAGGTGAGGGAGGAAAATGTTTCATGTAGCAAATGTCAGCTATTACAGAGAAGTTGAGAAACACATATGCTGAGAATTGGAAGTGGCCAGAAACAGGCTCAACTGCTTGCCCATCCCATTCGACAGTACTCAGGGCCATTGCAGTGGAGATGGGGACTCCAGGCTGATTGGCAAGGGAGGTATTTATTGCTTTTCCAAGAATTTTGTCAATTGAGTTGAAATGGGAACTTCAAAGTAGGCTGACCTCAGATCTTAGGTAAAAGAGGGTGGGTGGACAGGAGGCCTCTTTTCAAGAGAACAAATAGAGAAGGCTGCACATGAAGGAGAACCAGTAAAGTGTGTGATTGAGGAGGAACTGGCTAAAGTGCATGCATGAAAAAGAGAATTTATTTACAGTAGAATAAGGTTTCTCAATGGCATTGTGGAAATAATTCAACATGCTTCTCCAGCCACATGAGCTGGGAACTATGAAGTGATGGGGAAAGGAGACATTGTTCCTGCCTCCAAGAAGCTAATGGTTCAGGAGACATATTTGATTAGTTAAATATTTATTAAGTGCTTACAGTGTGTTAGGAGACACTGTTCTAAGCACTGAGGATACAATAGGCTGTACAAAACAAGGTCTAGGCTCCCAGAGAGATTGTACTCCAGTGGGCGAAGGCATGCAAACAGGGAAATTCTTTAACCTTTTGGAAGCTATGATAGCTGCCTTGCTCCACAGCATCGACAATTTCGTCCGTTTTTGCTCCCACTAAGCCCTATAAGGGAAGAAAAAATGGAGGGACTTGTCACTTCTGTGGGGCAAGGAATTTAAGAGGAGACAGGCAGAGATCCTGTTCTGTAGAGAAGGGGATGGCGATCTGGAAAGGGGAGTGGGTGTTCGCCAAATGGAGCACACAGGGAAAGGCAGGACAGGCCGAGGGAGAACGTGAGGCCAGGGGGCTGATAGGAAAATGAAGTGGGGGAGGGAAGATGTCTCATGGGGGAGGAGAGAGTGGGATGAGGGTGAGAATGTGAGAGGACATCCGACGGAGGCAGCACGCATTTGTGTGGAGGCCAAGGACCGCAGGAATGAAAAGCTCAGTGGGATTAGGTGGCTCCAAGGTTCTGAAAGGCTCTGGCTCCAAGTGCTGTTCACCTGGCACAAAGAGGGACACTGGCAGGGTTACAGCCCGCGGCCAGACCCCGTCAGCAAGCTTCATCAGGTTTCCAACATGGATGCCTGGGAAATGCACTTCGTGCCTGTGTCGAGCTTGCCCCAGCTTGCCAGCGAGGACAGTGGTGAAGTGGGCTCCGAGGCATGACAGAAGCATGTGGGAAGCAAACGATTCCACAAGGTCTCATGGACACTCGGGCGGAGGCATCTGGCAGACATCCCCATTGGTTCTCTGCCAGGTCACTTCGCTATCAGTCGGGAGTCCTGTTTTCCTGCGCTTTCCGGTTCTTACACAGAATGAATGGGGTCAGGACCGAGGAACTCTAAGGCTCCTTATAGCACTGAAATTCTAAGAATCTACTTGGGAGCAAAACTTCCTGAGATAAAGAAATGCACTGTCCTATTTTTCTAAGTTGACTTTTGAACAACTCCCCTCTCACAAAAACAGAAACCTTTTAGTAAAGAACTCAATACATATTAGAAGTACAGTCAATGTGTAATCAACTGATTCATTTCATATTGGTGGGAAATTTTTATTCTTCATATTATAAGCTCCAGGTGCAAAAAATGGAAATGACATTTGCATTATCTTCTTTTTTTCTCTATGCTGTACTTTGGTTGCCTTATCATAAAATGCTTCAAAGTCTTTACTTTTCTGATTTTTCAGCTAGTAAATCATTATGCAAATTAACCTACATCCAAAGATCCCGGTTCTAAAAGCAGGAGGGCTGGGGATAAATAAATATCATTTTTATAAAACTTTTAAAATGTAAGGATATTTATTGTCCCGAACTCTATCATTTTATTCAAATGGATACTGGAGCACCACAGAAAACCTGGGAGACGATCAGTGTCAGGTACACTAGACCTTTTGAACTTATCTACAGGTGTGCTCTAAATCTCTGACTTTGGGGGAAAAATATCTCCCTGTCATTGTCTCCCACTTATAGTCATTTATTAGTTGATTTTCCCCTCTGTAGTCCTAGCATTTCTTTGACCCAACGTGAATCTCCTTTTATTATCATTTACCTTCTTTCCTATCGAGAGTCTGCTGTGATTCCATTTATATGCTCCTCATTCCTTTGTAGGTGACACCCTACTGATCAAAAATGAACTCAGATCCTGACTCAGGGGGGCAGTGGACGCAGTCCTGTTCTCGACTGCGCCGCTGTTTGCCATCCTCCTGTGTTCATGGTCGTTGAGTTTTCAATCCATTCGATGGCACTTCTGTCCAAGTCCGTTTGTTAACGTTTCAAGTCAGACTTCGCAAGGCCTGGTGGCATCAAACGGATGACAGACGCGCAGGCATATTACTTCTACATGTTTAGCTCCTCCAGTGATGTCGTAACCAGTGTTTCGGGCGTGGGGGTGGGGTGGATGGGGAGGAGATCAGGTTTCGCTGGCGCGATCTGCCTGCGCTGTCTCATGAGCTAGTGAAAATTCCTGTGTGGGAGTATTGACGCAGGCACAGGTTTAATACCGATGATAAGTCAGAGGATTTTTTTTTTAATGGAACTGAAATGCCAGCTGCTCCTTACATTCCTCACACCATATTGATTAATGAAGCAGCCCGTTTTTCAGCAGCACCAGCCAGGAATCTTCGAGTCATTTTTGATCCTCTTTTATCCTTTGATCAACATTTGATCTATGGAATGAAGCCAAACTTGGAGAGTCCATCAGCCTTTCTCACACGCTCTCCTTCACACCCTCTGTTATTAGTGCTGCTGCGGCCCTGAACTCATTTCTAATTGTTGCACCTCTGCGGTTCTTTGTTCTTTGGTATAATGCAGTCACTTGGCTGTTTCAAATTGTCTCAAAACCACTAGGTCAAGTCGACCTCATTGCCATGGGCATAGGCTTCGTTACTCAGGCACTTCCCATTTTTAAAGTTGGCTCATGCCTCTCATCTTCTACAGGGGGCTGAGGGAACACATAGCTATTTGGAATTCATTGCCATCTTTTCAAGCCTTAAGACCCTTAATCTCAATAAAAATTCAGTGGATTTTGTGTGTGGTGGTGGAGTTGAAATGGTAGGCAGGGATGGCATTGGGGAGCTCTGGCCTGTGCTATCTAGGAACACTTTGATTTAAGTTGTCCTTCAGAATCTTGTGTTATTTTAAAGTTAAGACATTTCCAAATCTGCCATTTATTTTCTTGCATTTATTTTTATTGTTGTTCTATTACAGTGGTCCTGATTTCCCCCATTTAAATCTGCCCTTTATTTTTTTTGCAAATCACCCTGATGCAAAATTCTCAAAAAGTTAAAAAAAACGGTACTTACAATAAAGCATTACAAGCATTATATACAACCCTTTGTATTGATTTGAACGCATGTCTCCTTCTCCCATGAAAATAGCCTCTAGTTTTTAACTTTGCCTCTTTTCTATCTTTCTAGAGTATCTTGCTCTCATCTGACTGCATGAACTTTGCACTGCTCAGCCCTCTCAAATCTTTGCCTTCAAAATGAATTTTATAATACTTGACCTTTTAATCTAGCAAATCAGGCCCTTCTGTAATTAAATTAAACTTTTCATGAGATGAACCCAACTATCAAATGTCACCTTATCTTCAGCAGCAGAAGCTGAAAGAGGAACATCAGACACAGTAGACAAAAAAAAAAAAGAGTCCAAACAGATCATTAACACCAGATGAAATGCCTATGGACTGTTTTACAATGACTTCGTGCTTAGCTGTTGAAAATAAACTGTCAAAAATGATGTTGCTGTGTGTTCCAAAAATACAAAGTAATATACCAAATACGTTTGCTTTAAAGAATGTCGGGAGCAGCTCTGAAAAAGATGAACGACTTCGCATGGAAGTGTGAGTGGTGGAGTGAACGGAACTGCCGACTTTGAGACAGGAAGCACTGTATGTAGATCTGCTATGTGATGTTCATAAGACTGTCCTTTGCTAATGAGAGATGACAAAAAATGAGAACGCTCCAATTAGAACATGCAGAAAGAAAATACACATTAGAAAATGTGGCTCGAACTGCCATTAAATACTAAGATATATTTTTACTCTCTCATAAACACATTAAAATACATTTAAATTTATAATTAAAAAAATCTTTCAAAAGGCGTGAATAATCCATAAGTGAAGTTCAGTCCTACTTTTCAAACTTCAAAATGTTGTCTTCTAGTTTCCCAAAGAAATTCAAACCTCTCTGATAAAACCAGCAAGAAATCTGAAGGAAATTTGTTACATTTCATTACCTTTCTGTTTTATGAGGATCTGTATTCTGGTTAACAAAACTGCTGGGACCATTTGCTGCAGGAAGATGCTTATGTTTTCCTAGCGGGGTTTGTGTCTTCCTCTTCCAAGTCAAAGAGTGCATGGGTGTGCTCCGGGTGGAGATAATGTAGGTTGTTGTTACTATTTCTCCACAATGACGACAGTGGGGTAGCTCTAAGAGGACTTTGCACTTGAATAGACCTGTTTTATACTCCTGTCGATGGTAGACATATAACTTTGCATTTCTTTGCGCTTTAATTTTTTCATTTGAAAAATATGCATAATACCACCTACTTCTCAGGGTCATCATGAGAATTCAAGGTAGTAATGTGTGTAAAATGTCTATTAAATTGACTAGTTCATAGCAGATGTTCGTTAAATGTAATTTTCTTTTCCTCTGAGGGAAAGAGTTGGCAAGAGCTAGATGGAGTGTCAAAGCACTAGCTGAACATGCAGGAGCAACAATTACAGGAACTGAGCCAAACACAACTGGGGATAGGGAAGGGCACTGGGAAGCACACTCTGGACCTTCCAGTCCAGGTTAATGGTGGCAAATCAACATCAGATCAATTCCTGGTAAGCCTGCTTTCTCCCTATGGGCTCCATGTAGAGTACCAGAAGAGGCACTCAAATGCCAGGGTAAGAACTTTTATCACCTGGGAAACTTGGGAAGAATAAAACGGATCCTATTTCTCTTATATGACTCTGAGCCTCTCCATTCGTTAGCTCTCCAGGTGATTCAGATAATCCTCAACATTGGTAAACCACTGACAGAGGTGAGAGAGTTGCAGCAGATACTCCTGGAGTAGAGTTACAGTGTGCTCTGCAGTTGTCTAAGAGCAATGTCATTGACATCTGCTCCAGTCTCTTCCAACGCCAGACTGGGGCTGGAGTAAATTTCAACAGAGTGGTGCTTGACCAATAGTGAATATAAGCCAGCAGATCGATGTTGCCTGTCCATCTTCAGATAAGCAACTGTGGAAAGCATTCTGTGGACTTCTCAGGAGGTCCCAGTAGAATAACACACAACTTCCCACAGCAGCGATCTCAAAATCACACTCTCACGTCAGATTTCTCTTTCATCTGTCCCACACGTCCTGCACTTCACTTCAGCTTTCTGGAATCGTCTTCAGATGACCTCCTACACACAAGTTTTTATTTCCAGTGCTACTTTTGGGACGACCCAAGGCAATAATGTACTGACTGAAAATATGCCCAGAGGGGAACCACATGTCCAGCTTCCAAATAGGAACCTTACAGCACATGCACCGAGAGAAAATTAGAAATGGGTGATGTGGAGAAGAGCTAGGAGGTTTTTGTTCAGAGGTGTGGTTGGTGCCACATCATGGAAATCAGAGGCAAACACAAAACCGAGCCAAGTCTGCAAAGTGTGTTGAAACAGAAGACAGGTCAGGCTCCAGATTCTCTTGCACAGATGCCAACAAGAGCAGAGGCATCACCTGGGAATACCAGACACTGGTCGAGTATTTTGAGAATGCCAAGAAATATACCCCTGGAACAGAAATGATCTTGGATGGTGTGTAGTAAAGAATTAACTTTTCCCAAAAAGAGGTTTGACCTATGCTCTCACTTCTGGGAAGTAATCTCCAAGCCTTCGGAATGCCTGCCTTATATGAGTGTCCTTGCTCAGCTGGAGGCCTTGGACTATGGAGATGATCTCTGCTAGAGCTGTGATTTGTGGTGGAGGGCCTTAGGCAATGTGGTATCCCTTTGGCAGGGGAGGAGGAGCTGGAGATGAAGGTCAGCCATGTAAAGGTCAATCATGTCCATGTGACTGAGCTCCAGTAAAATTTAGGACACTAAGGCTTCGGTGAGCTTTCTTAGTTGGCAGTATTCCATGCTTATTGTCACACATCTTTGCCAGGAGACACAGGCACTGTCTACACTACTCCACCTGGAAGGGAAAACTAGAAGCTCTGCACTTTGGTGTCTCCTAGCCTTGTCTTATGTAAAACTTTGTTAATTTTAATCTGTATCCTTTTGCTCTAATAATCTGGAGTGGTGCGTTTAATGGCTTTTCTGAGTTCTAGAAGTCCTTCTTGAAAATTATAAAATCTGAAGGTGGTCCTGGAGATCCCTGAAATTGTGGCTGGTGTTAGAAGTGAAGATGGTCATGGGGTCTCCTGAACCATTCAGCTGGCATTAATAAGAAGGGGGGAAGGGCAGACTTGATAGCTAATTTGAAAAAAGCAACTCACAAGAAATAGCCACTACCTTATTTATTACATGATAGAAATGTCTCATGAATTTTTTAAAAAGATACTGTATTGCAATTGGTCTGATAAACTAGAATTCATATAATGAATGGCTGGTAGGATATTCTTGTTGAATAGTCCTGCTTTAAATTTAATTGGCCTGTGGTTAAATGAATATGATCACACCTTTTGATTTTTGATAGTAATTCTAGTTCAGTAACTTCTATCACTATTTCCCCTCCCAAAGACATAATTGAAATAGAAGCTAGGATGGATTATGTCAAACTTTTCACAAAGGTGTTGATTTTTCTCTCACAACTGAGAGAAGATTGTTTTATATTTATATTTATATGTATGTACGTAAGTGGTTAAATGAACATACTTAAAGATAGAGGAAATCCCTTCACTGTCCCATGGAGCAGAGCACAGTTCACCTGTATTTGAATTTGTATTCATCAGTCTGTCTAAAGGCAAAGACTGAAGAAAACAATACTCATTCTACTTTCTGGCCTTTCCTATGTCAAGTTTATTAAAATTTCCAGCATCTAAAATGTTGCCTTTTAATATGGCTTAAACATGATATTAAATAGAGAATATTTAGCAGTTCTCAAATTTTATAGATGACCTATAAGGTTATAGCACTTTAAAGTCAGAGTGACAAGCTATATAGTAAGTTAAAATATGCTTTTGAATTATTTGCTATGTGAGTCACACCAAAATCACAATTCAGAGTTTTTCTTTAATAGCTGTTCAAAAAAATACATAAAATTGTAGGGATGTAGTATATACATGACTGATAAAGGTGGCTTTATAAACTCATTAGGAGGATTAAGGTAGAGATGTACCATCAGCAGAGATATTTAAATTATTATCATGAGGCTTAAGATAAATTTTTAAAAGTCACTTTTAAAAAGCATGCCTGATATGACAGGTAGTTAGTTCTTAACACGGCTTCCAGCGATCTCTGCTTCCTGATATTCACAGCTTGCTCTGTTTCCTGCCCTTGAGTATGAGCTGGACCTCAGCATTTGCTTCTAAGAGATATCGCTTCCAAGATTAGGTTGTACAAGACAATGACTTCCATTTTGCTCACATTCTTCCTGAGGCCCTCTTGTTTGCTCATTCTGGAACCAGCTGCCCTGTGGGGAGGCCTGCAAGGTCAACCTCCAGGCCACAGCCTGCAAGACCTGAGGCCTTCCGACCAATAGCCAGTGAGGAACAGAATCCTGACAGCAGCCACCCGAGCTTGGATGTGGGGCCACCCTCAGCTGAACACTGAGGCAACTGTAATTTCATCCTTGTGAAAAATCTAGAGCCAGAGGACCCGGCTAAGCCACAAGGAAGGCTGACTCACAGAAACTGTGAGATCGATGTTTTAAAACACTGTGTTTTAGGAAAATTTCTTAAGCAGCGATAAATAATTACTACTTAAATCTCAGCTTCACTTAAATCTGAGTTTAAATCTCAGCTTGACTCCAGTGTGGTAGTAGTGTGATTATTTATAAATTCCTTAAGACTTGTTTCTTGATTTTGTTATTTGTAAATGTTGGGGTAATATAGTGCCTGTCTTACAAGGTTATTGTGAAAACCAGACAGTGGATTAATCTGCAGAAGAGCTACGTAGCAAAGGCCAATGCATGTTAACTCTCACGGGCTCTCCCATGGGGACTGTGTGGAAATCCTGTGTAAGTCACCACTGCTCCAAGGGGTCACAACAGCAGGTTTCCCGAGCTGAGGCTGAAACCCTTCTTTAGTGATGGCCTCTAATGTGACTACCTGTTGAATCTGAATGATTAATTCAGTAAATTTGAAAAAAAAATTGTATTTTAGTCTTAGTTTCCTGCTTAGCACCAAAACGTTTAGAGCATAATTGTAAGAGCCGACAGATGCACTGAGTTCTGAAGGTACAGGCATCTTATTTGAAGTTAGGAGGAAGCTGAAGGTCAATAGGTGATAATTAAAAGCATAAAAGGACCTTAATATTTTCTCCTGCTGTTGGTTTCACCCTGGTTGGTTAAGTACTCAAGAGCTGTGACTTAGGGTTGATGTTTGCCACAAAAGCAACAAAAGATAGTGTCATATTGCATTTATTAGATTATCATCTCTCTTTAACACATTCGTTAAAATATTACCTATTAAAAATTTGTATTTATAATTACTATTAGGTAAGTAGTACATCAAATCTGTGCTATTCTTTTAAGTCAAGCTATAAAATCCAACTACAATTCTACCCTCAAATTGTTTTTCTGGTCATTTCTATTTTCATCATGCATTTTCTTGTGGAATTTTTCAAAAAGCTACGTCATACATTTGGGAGAAGTAGAGATGGCCAAGATTAAGAAGACTGTTAAGCACATAATTTAATTTGATGGAGGGGGGGTGATGGTGTGGGTGGAGCGGAGGTGGGGGGTTAGAGTTCCAGAACCCTCCCTACTGGGGCAGAGAGGTGCTTTAGAAGATACGATTGGCCGGCGGCCCTTGCCTGAGTAATCTCTATTCTCTTTCCAGCCAGTGGAAATAACGTCGACTTGAAGTGATAAGGATAGTGCTAAATTTACTTTAAATAATGTCGGGTCCCGGAGTAATAAATCACCATTAATTCCTGAGTTAGTCTTTGGAAATGGCCTAGTCTTTCTGGCTGTCACAAAATTTGGCGGGGAGAGTCTCCCACTTGTGGCGTCCCTCCTGCTCAGGCGTTTCCCTCACTGTCCTCAGTTTCAGAAGGTGGGGTTTCTTCTAGGGTGAAGGTATGGGACATTACTTTCATTTTCTTAACTAAAAACCTCAATGGAACCTCCACATAGACATAGCTATCAGAGGAATTATTAACTACTTTTAGACATATCAGCAATGTTCCTACACTTACATGTTCATGTGATTTTTTTTTTTTTTAGGAAAATCCTCCAAATAGAATTTCATAATGTAACAGGGATTTTCAAAAAGGAAGATACCTGCACCAGAGAAAGTAACTGGACTTCTCGTCTTTATTTGCCAACATTTTCTTGAAGTGGCCATAGGGTACACAAAATGTGTGTCTCCTTCCTCTTCTGTTCCTGTAACTGAGAATTTCCTTCACAACTTTGGCTCATTCCTGTAGAAGGACGTTTTACCGCTGTGGGCTCTGCTTCCTAGGCCTGTGTTTGCAGTTCAGTTCCGGCTTGCAGCCCATGCTTCCACTGGTCGATGTTGTTCTTTAGAGTTTGCCCTGTTATGCGCGTGCAGGTAACACACAGATAAAATCCTGATCTGGGTTGACCCTGTGGAGGTTTGATATTTGTGTAATTAGAGCTCCTCGATATTTAACCATAGGTCATTTCACATGTCATACATTTAAATGATACCAAATCGCATAATTAATGGGTATCATGAGTCTTATAATGTTCTTAATAGTTATCATTTGTATTGATTCTTCAGATTCTCTAAGAAATGTTGTCTGACCCAGGTTGACCAGGAAACCGTGCTTTCTTAATGTATTACATTGTCATTCAGCGACTGTGCTAAACTACTACATCAGAAATCTGGCCAAGACACTGGATCAATTTTCAGTTAATTTGGTGGGAAGTGAGGAGCTGGAAGGGAGCTGGGCTGAGAGTTAGAAGCCTGATTCTTACATCTGCCTCCACAAATAGTTTACTGAACCTCATTTTCACTTTCTTCTTTCAGTGAGAGGTGGATGGTTGCCCCAGGTAGTTTTTTAAATCCATCCCACTGCTAACATTTTTATGAATCATCCTTAATGCATTGGCTTATCAATTTCTAGAAGGAAAGATACAAAGTGAGGGTATAAAGAATTCAGCTGGTCATTTTTTTTCTTATAATGTCTGACATGTTTGAAAGAAGAACTAAACCATTAATAAAAATAGACAAGAAAATTATCTGTGTATTTCCGAATTTTAATCTTCTAACTTATCATGGGAAACTTAGAATGTATATTACTTTTCATAGGATCATTGCTAAACAAATGCATGTTTTCCTTTCAGCTCTTCTTTGGTTATAGTAATTTCTGAGTGCTCTCCATTCAGGAAACATTCCTTCTACTTCTCAACTAGCAACTATCTTCTTAAAAGCCTTGAGTTCATTTATTCCTCAATTGTGGTTATGGGGTCCTTTTCTGCAACCAATATAAAACACATCTATTTTAGTGTCTTAATAGTTTGCTAGTTTCATTCAGTGATTTTTGTGGGATAAAGGAGGAAATCACTCGATGTGAGAAAACCAAAAGGAATTTTATAACATTATATAAGAATTTATAGGTGTAGATTGCTTTAATTTCCTCCTCTTGACCCCACTGGTGAATGAAGGATTCCCACACTAGGGTTATGGGGATGGTCACACATACAACACCCAACGTTGAACAGATGAGATAGTCAGCAGTTTACTAGTCCCATGTACTCACAGCCTGGGGAGGAGAACACCACATGCCTGGGACATGTGGGTGTTGCACTTGGGAGCAGTGTGAACAACCAGGAGCTGTGGGAGGCAGCTTTGTGATCAAGAGAGTGAGGTACTCTGGTTCCCACAGGAGAATATAATGGGCTTGCTTGAATACTCCACAGGCTAGCAGAGAACTGGTTTGCTACCCAGAGACAAGCAGGAACTGTGCCTTGTCCCCTTAATAAGGAGGGTGATTGACTGAAAACCTTATTCACAGGAGCAGAGTGGGGAAATGAACTTGTAATTAGGCCCTTTTGATGTTAGCAGATATCAAGCAGCAAATAATGCTGAACATTATTTTTCAGGGCTTGTAGTACAGAGATATATGAAGGGTTATTTTTTTAATCCTAAATCAAAATGATGAGAGCTAAGAGGCCCATATTTAAATAAAACATGGGTTACTCTTATCAGTGAGAAATACAGACTAAGTGTTCAGAATAACGTGCCAGAAAATAAATGACCCTAAAATCCAGGAGAAACTTTTTTATTTGGATAGAAAGAGCTAGATGAGTTTTAAATCTTTCCTTTCATTTTTAAGTTTTTTTATGATTTTTCTAATCCCCTGACTAATGGATATTGTCTTTCTCATAGATTTTATTGATAAATATCCTTTTCAGATTTTAATTTCCCATTTTGTTCTAAGGTCTTTCATCCTACATAATTTAAACTCTTTCTGCATCTTATAAGATTGAACTTGGCTTTTCCAGCGCCTATTTTTCTTGGCTTTCATGGTACAAATTTGTATTTGTGATGTTTAGGTTTGCTCAGCATCTTTTGTATATAAGAAAATGCTTTGTAAATGGCAAGTCACTAGATTGATTCATACATAGTATATAAGTCTCAACAAGTTTTTAATGAGAAAAGCTGTTCAGAATAATAGTATTAGTGATGAACTTAATGCTATCAAAAGGTTATTTTCCAATAAATGCTACTGCAAGCTACAATCTTGGATGGTGGGAAATCTGGTATTTGGAGTGACCAATTCATTCCAGGTTGCCTAGGACTTCTTTAAGCACTGAAGTCCTGCATCCCTGAAACACGAAAGTCCTGGTCAACCGGTATGGTTTGTATGAGTGGTATTCCTATTACAATGTCTATTTCATCAGGTCACAAGTAGAGGCAAGGTTACTGGTATGTGACTTCATATGAATATGTTATTGGGTTCTGTATCTTTAGCACCTAATAGATTTCTGGGTACATAGTAGGTTTTCAATAAATATTTGCTAACAGAATAACTGAGGGTGTGGCCTACTTACCAGTCGGTGTCTGATTAACTCTGAAGAGAAGCTGCATCTTGCTGGAAGATCATCCTACACTCTCAGGGACTATCCCTTCTAATTCATGTGAGATAAAATAGTTCTTTGACTCGAGGATTCCCCAGCAAAGTGTGCTCAATCAATCGAAAGGCACGAGTGTTCCGAAATGGGAGTGTGAGTCAGTTTGTAATAAGTATTGTTGAAACTTACTCCCAAGTTACAAAGTCAGATGCTTGTTTACCATGTTACTCAAAGCACCTGACATACTCAACCCTCTGTAATTACCCCTTCACCAAATCCCTAATGAAGATTTTACATGACCACGCAGATCTGATGACACAAGAGGAGCTGCAGGAAACCCATACTTGAGAAGGGGCTCTGAGGCTACCTGCTGTGGTTCTTCCAGCAGAGGGCGCCAGTGTACCTAGCAGAGACCCTGGGATGGGTGGTCATGGTCTGCGTGATGCCTAGGGGGCCTCCCTAAGTGCTGAAAACTAACAGCGGGAAAATATTTCAAGCAGAAAAGCATTGAAACAACCTTTGTGCAAAGGCATCTTGCACAAAGCTGTGGTTACCCAGTGAACAGTCTAAGTCACCCACAAATGTAGGAAATCTCAGAATTTTACTGCAACAAATAAAATAAAAACACTTCAGTAATCTATCTTTCCTAAGGGCCTATGTACTACAAAGCTCATCTCTAAGTACTCTAGCAAAAAAACAAAACAAAACCCCAAAAACAAAAAAGAAGACGACTGTATAAAGTCTAAAGATATAACTAAAGATAATCTTAATTATTTTCTACCTTTTATGATAATAACAGGATTATATCTAACATATTTAGTGACATAAAATTTCCCAAACTTATACTCACATTATTTTAAATGTATCTGTCTGTGACGGTAGTTAAGGCCCTGGCTGACGTTTCTACGTGTAGGACAGCTATGGTACAGATGAATTTAGTGATTTATTTAATGACACGTAGCTTGATGGATGACAGCCGGTTATTTCGAATACAAGTCTATTTCTGTTCATCATCTGCACTTACCTATGGTGCTCTCCAGTGACATACCACATATTAAATAACACATTTACCACTAATTATTATCATCCTTTTTAACCAAAGACATATATTTCTTACAAGTATTAAGATAATTGCACCAGGAGTAAACTTGATATATAACCTGATTTATGTCCTACAATGTTAAATTTCCCTGAAAATGTTAATTGAGGGGGGAAAAGGAGTAAAGTTTTCCAAAGAGCAGGAAAAATATTTTTTGCAAAAATTTTTATTTATATATTTTTAAATATAGATGAATATTTTGAGCAAGAAAAGACAAAACATTTTTGGAAATAAGGAAGTAATGTTAAAATCTGGAGGTTTCATGCTCACCAATGGTATTTAATTTTTTTTCTACAGATGAAGAGGAAGATGAGAAGAGAAGCTGCCCCTTCTAACATGCCCATGGCACTGTGACATTGCTGAATGCTTTTTCTGACTTCCTTTTTTCTTTCAGGGAAGTCACAGCTGCTTGGCTTCTCCCACTGGACCCTGCAGCCATTTGCTCCCCTGCAGCAAAATCTAGTTGATCACAGTGAGAGATGGATTCTGGGAGTTGGCATTTACAGTCTTCTGCCCTAGTGCTACTGGGCTCCATCACCAAAAACAGACTCTCATGGGATGTCCTTTCCCAGTCCTGGAATCTACGTGGCAGTTCTACGGCCAAGCTATTTGAGCACATACTTACTTCTGAATATCCTGTGGCCCGCCTTCCATCAGGAGCAGATCTGATCAAACAATCTTGACCAAGTGTGATCATTTAACAGTTGGGTGGCTTGGCTGAGTTACCAGGACTCAACTACGTATGTAGTTTGGATTTGTTTGTGTCAAAATAATATGTTTAAGAGTAACTAAGTTTTTTGAAAAAAATAGACTTCATAACAGCAACCAAAAATATTACTTGAGAAGGACTGTATACATAATGTAGATGGAACGATACTCAATTAATGCATACATAAAGCCTGTCTATGCACACATCATGAAATGCCTAGAAGCAGTGCTGATCTATAATGAAAATTTGATCCTTGGGTTTCCTAGCATTGATTTTTAGCTATGAACAATGAAAGGAAAAGTTGTATCCCAGTTTTGATCCTGATTCTCTCATAATTCGATTTTCATCATTGGTTGCCTTGATCTGTGATCTCTTTTTGTTGTTGTTGTTTATGTTGATCTGCTCCAGGGTAGTCACTTCCTTGAATAAAGCCCGATGTGCTGATGTAGAATACTTAGTCTCTCGTTGCAACCAATTCAGACTTTAAAACGTAGACTTTTTCAGTTGAATTTCTACAGCTTATATTCCTATCCTTATTTCTTACTATACACAGCCCTGCAAGGGCTAGAAATATGACTGCTTCATTTCTGTAAAAATGCCCATTGTAACTTGATTATACAATTCCTTCTCATCTCTACTCCAGTAGCCCCTCAAAATTGAAATCAGTCTTATGTTTAGCACAATATACTTTTCCTCTCACAGGACTTAACAAACTGTATGCTGATTGTCTAGTTATTTCTATTTTCCACTGGATTCTAAGTCATCTTTACTTGTTCATTCCTGCAAGCAGTGAGTTGTTTACTCATGGCTTCGTGCATCTAACACATATCTACTATGCGTTAGATGTGATGCCACTCCCACCCACACTTGGGATCAAAGCAGCTGTTCTCCTTGTACTCATCAGGTAGTCTGAAAGGTTTTTCTTTTTACCTTTATCTACTTCGTGACTACTTATGCTTGTGTTATGTGTGCTCAGATAACATACAGACACACACACACTCCTTTATATATACTGGTATGCTTACACAGTTTGTTATTGTTTTTTGTCTCAAGGAAAATGATCACCATTAAGAACATGAGAGTTCAATCTATACTGAACGACCTTCCTTTGACCACATTATCTATTGCATTCGCTCTTTATAATGGACTCAAAAGACAATGATTAACTCATTTTTAAGGGAAAAAGATAAATTCAAGAACCACTGAACTGTTTTTCTCTAGTTTTATTGAGAAATAATTGGCATAAATCAGTGTACAGTTTTAAGGCATATAGCATGATGGTTTGATCTACATATATTGTGAAATGATTATCACGATAGGTTCAGCTTACATCCATCTTCTAGTATAGATACAATAAGAAGACAAAAAAAGGGAAGCAAATAAAATGTTCACTCGTGATGAGAACTCTTGGGATTTAATCTCTTAACAACTTTATACATTATACAGCAGTATCAACTATAGTCATCATGTTGCAAATTACATCTTTAATAGTTATTTATCTTATAATCAGAAGTGTGGACCTTATGTCCACCACCCTCCCATTCCTCCTCCCCCACACCGCTCCTTTAGTAAACAGAAATCTGACCTCTCATTCTATGAATTTGTTTTCATTTTTAGATGACACATACAAGTGAGATCACACAGTATTTGTCTTTCACTGTCTGGTTAATTTCACTTAGCATTATAGTAGCATTTTCTCATTTTCTATGGCTGAAAAATATTCACATATCTAAATATCTAAATATATGTACTACAACCTTTTTATCCATTCACCCATCAGTGGATACCTGGATTGTATCCATGTTTTGGTCATTGTAAATAATGCTATGATGAACACAAGACTGCAAATAACTTTTTGGGTTAGTGTTTTCATTATCTTCCCAGAAATATTCCCAGAAATGTGAGTTGTAGTTACATGGTAGTTCTTATTTTAAGTTTTTGAGAATCCTCCATGCTGTTTTTTATAGTGGCTGCACCAATTTAAATTTGATCAACAGAGCACAAGAGTTCCCTTTTCTCCACATTCTCACCAGTATTTGATATCTTGTTTTCTTGATGATGGCTATTCTAACAAGCATTCATGATATCTCATTGTCCTTTCAATTTGCATTTCTCTAATGACTAGTGGTGTTGAGCATCTTTTTGTGTATCCATTAACCTTTACCGTATCTTCTTTGGAGGAATATCTATTCAGCTCCTTTGTCTATGTTTTAATTGGGTTATTTGTGGGCTTTTATGTTATTGAGTCATACTGAATTCTTCATGTGTTTTAGAGATTAATCCCTTATCAGATATATGGGTTACAATTATTTCTTTCCCATTGTGTACATTGTCTTTTCACTGTGTTGATGATTTCCTTCGCTGTGCAGAGGCTTTTGGTTTTCTGTTGTCCAACCTGTTCATTCATACTACAGTTGTTTATGCTTTAAGTGTCATATCTGAAAACTCATCACCAAAACCTATGTCAGGAAGCTTTGTTCCAGTTTCTTCTACAAGTTTCAAGTCTTCCATTTAAGTCTTTAATCCATTGTAAGTTAATTTTTGTGTCCCTGAAGTTCAATGCTCTTCAAAAACACCATCTTTGGATTGAGACTGGTGTCTGTCTCTTCCACATCCCTACCCCATTATTGGTCTACAGTCCCCTTTCCAGCAGCTTTTTTCTCATCTCTGTGGAAGCTGCCACTTCAACAATCTGACCTGAACTCCTCTCTCTGCAGTGCATAGATTCTGAGACTTACTCCATGGTGACCTGCAAGCTCTTCTTATGACTGATGGAAAAGTGTTTTTCTCAACTCTTATATTTTGTATCTTCAGGGATTTCTAATGACTTCAGTGTGTATTAGGCCCCTAAAAGTTCAGAAGATCACACTGCCATCTGAAACTTTGAGTACATTATACAACACATCTAGCATGAGTTCATTCTTTCTGTCATTTAAAGATGACATAAATTGCTCCCAAATTCCCAAATGGAAGAAGACTAAGCAGACGTGTGCCAACTAATCTCCATCAGCCCATACACACCAAAAGTCAGTAGGAAGTTCTGGGAGAAATCATTAAGACTTTGGCAGTCTTTGTTTGTAACTCCCCACCCTGCAGCCCAGCCCAACAGTGTTGAGAGTGAAATGATAAAACCCAGGGCAAGAACATGCCACCATACGGCTTCTGCCTGGGTATCCTCTTCTTATTGTTGCCTGCCAGTCCAGAAAGTAGAATGAATGAATGTTTGAGTAAGAAATAGCACAACGGATATAGTGGAATAAAATGAAATGGACTCTGTTAGAGGGGTCTGGTGCTTAACCTCAGCCGGGTGTCCTCTTCTTCCTGGCACAAAGGGGGAAGTCGTACTGCCCTGCCCTTACAGTTGGGCAGGACCACGTGAAAAGTTTCTTGAAAAAATGCTGTGAGAAGATACAATATGACTTGTCACTTCCAGGTCGGAGACTAACTGCTGCTGTAAACGTTCGCTCTCCCTGCTGCATCGACTGAGAGAGCACGGGCTGCAGATGGCTCAGCTACGGTATCGTGGATACCAGTCCGGCAGAGACCACCGAGCGACTGCATGGGCAACGGTGGATCTAGAGAATCATCCGAAACTCACATGAGCAAGAAATAAATGTCTGCTGTGTTAAACCACTGGGTTTTGAGGTTTCCTTTCACAGCATAACCTGGTACATCTTGATTCAGTAACCTTAGGGAAAATTCTATTTTGTTATCAAGTGCCACAGTGCTACCAGGTTTTAGATGGTTACATGTAGTACCACATAATTATGAGAAACCAAAAATAAATTCACATAATTCATATTTAATCCCCTGGTCACAGGTTGCTAATGGCAATGCAAAATGCTATAACCACTTTGAAACATAGATTAGAACAATAAACATACACTTTATCATATGACCATACAGTATCTCTTCTAAGTATTTACCCACAAGTAATGAAAACATACATCCTTGCAATGACCTGTATATGAATGATTTGGGTTTTTACTCATAATTCTGCAACCAGAAATAGTCCAAATATCTATCAGCTGGAGAATTGAGAAACAAATTATGATAATTCCATGCAATTAATGGCTACTCAGCAGCAAAATGGAATGAACTATTGATGCAACAATGTGTGAGTAATTTCAAATATACTCCATCAATCTTTTTAAAGTAAAGTTTATTGAGCTATAATTCACATATGTGAAGGTTTAATTTTTTAAGCCACATAGTTTTATAATTCTTGAGGAATCTATACAGTCATGTAACCATTATTTCCATCAAGCTGTAGACTATTTCTACTACTCCAAATTCTACTTGTGCCCCTTTATCGTAATCACTCCTCTTTCCCACCCTCAAACTCCTGGCAGTCACTACTCTGATTTATGTCCCTTGATTTTTTCTCTTTCTAGATATTCATATAGATGGCATCACACAGTATATAAGCATTTTGTGTCTGGCTTCTTCAGTTAGCATTATGCTTTTGAGATTTGACCACAGTGTTGCATCAAGTGTTCATTCCTTTTTGCTGCCGAGTAGCAATTCATTGCATAGAATTATTATAATTTGTTTACCAATTCTCCAGCTAATAGACATTTGGACTATCTCTGGTTGTGGCATTATAAGTAAAAACATCGGAAACATTCATATACAGGTCTTTGCAAGGATATGTGTTTTCATTACTCTTAAATAAGTGCTTAGAAGACCTATTGTGTGGTCATATGATAAGTGTATGTATGTTTATTATTCTAAACTATGTTTCAAAGTGGTTATAGCATTTTGCATTGCGATTAGCAAAATGTACAAGTCCCAGATGCTCCACATGCTCACCAGCACTTGGTATTTTCAATTTTAAAATCTTATCCTCTCTAGGATGTGTGTGGTAGTATCTTACTTTAATTTTTAATTGGCCTTTCCTTAATTGCTAATGGTTTTGAACATCTTTGTACATACTTATTTGCCATTTGAACTCTCTTGGTGAGTTGCTTAGTCAAATCCTTGGCTTGTTTTTTATTTTGGATTTCTGTCTTTTTATCATTCAGTTTTAGTTTTCTAGATGTCCTACATGATATATTCTAGACATAGTTCCTTTACCAAAAATTACCAATAATTTTTTTAATCAGGTAAACTCTGGTAGAAAAGACATTCTGAGGGGTGAGAGTATTCGAGAGCAGGGCAGGGGGCACACCTGGAAAAGAACTGAGTGTAAGGACTGCTTCATTAGGTCCTCTTTTGTACAAACGTGTGATGAAAAGATTTCAGCATTTTCCCACTATGACATCTTATATCATTCTCAGATAAGAAAACAAAATTATATTTGATCATCATGGCTCTTTGAAAAACACCTTAATAAATAGGAAAATTGCTTATCATATTGCTTATCAATTGCTTATCATATCATATTGCTTATCTTCTGGATATTTTGCTTGTGATATTAATTTAAACTGGCTGTTTTTCTTAGAATCAAAGGGTTCATCATTAAAATAACTTATGGAAAAGACAGAAAACAGTACTTGAAAAAAAAGAAAAAATAATTTATGGTAATGAGAAAGCAATCATTCAGGTCGGTTTTTCTTCCTCAAAGATACTTTGTAAACTTACTCTGAAAATTTTGGTAGCCTTATTTCCTACATTAATTTAAAATTTTTCTTTCTAGATTTGAAAATTATTGCTGACTAAACACAGAATTCTGCCTAACACCCAGATCAGAATTTTTCATGTAATATATGTACTGTTTGGTCAGTATATCTTGGGTCAAAAAGAGCTGCACTCAAGTTCATTTCAATATGTCATTGAGAATATTTACAATAAAACCATTACATTGAATTCATTATTTATGAGTATTGAGAGATGAAAAGTTATCTTCCACTGGAACTGATAAATATGTTAAGATTAAGAAATTAAGCACAGAAAATCCACCTTAAAGTGCATTCAAATGAATACTATAAACTAAAAGAAGTTGTGTGGTCAAGAGCATCAAATGAAAAGTATTCATTTGGTAGAATTTAACTATTATCTACCCATCAATGGAACCCAACTTCCATGAAGAATCACTAGATTCTTTTCCCCATGCTTCATTCATATCACACAAAATCATCCCCTTTCCCTTTCTATTATTTGTACAATAATTTTTAAGTTTTTTATTCTACACCAACAAAATTATGTCCATGTAATGTCAATATGATTTAATATATAATGAAAGTAAATAGTGGTTGAGCTAGAACTTATAAAATGCGGAAAATATGATCTCCAAACCAGTAAAGACAAACTAAGAGCTGAAAAGTAAGGCCAGCTGAGAATCTCTGAAGTTTAAATGTTTTATTTCTTATTTATGCTTTACACTCATTAACTAATTTCATGCTTTAACCCAATGCAGTTGGTACTATCCTTAGGCCTATTTTATAGATTTGAAAACCAGAGTCACACAGCTAATAAGTGGCAGAGTCAGAGCTACATCCTGGCAGTGAGTGGAGGAACTCATGGCTGCATCCAACATGCTATGCTGCCCCCCAGTTAAGTAGCTCAAAGTTATTCTCTCATAAATTCTTTACCATTATTACTTGTATTTAGTATTTTAGCTAAAACTTTACAAGAAAATCAGATTTCTGTTATTAGGTAATTTTTAGCTAATCAGTCATATACAGGTGGGATCTATACAATAATTTAAATAATTTTTATAAAAACAAAATGTCAATGTTTATAAATCCAAATATACAGTGCTCTCTTCAGAATGGTCACCATAGGGAAACTTACATTTATTGTAAAGAAGCTATCATTGTTCAAAGTATTTTTGCATTCTCTTTTTGAATTGTCTTAGAAAACTGAGCATTTTCTGCATATTCATATGATATAAATTTAAATGTTTTAAATGTGCTTTGAATGCTAAAAACAAGGATATTAAAACTCAGTTAATCAAAATAAGATATACTTTCAAACCAGAATGAATTCTTGTTGTGACTTAAGCTGGTACTTATTCCAAATCTAAAATATTTAGAGAAGAGGTCAATTACAATTCTGTAGTTTACTAAATTATGTAGCTTACTAAAGTAGCTACAACTTTGGCAATATACATTATAATATGTTTTATTAAAACAGAAAAATAATAACAAGTCATAGATCTGTTCCCAATATCTTGCTTTCCCTTATAAGCAAACTTGGATGTTTCTGAATTAATAATAGAGCTACTACTTGAATGAGCCATACTGAACCTAAGGGTAGGAAGGATTAATCACTATTCTTTATATTCTGCAGTATAGAACACAGATTTTTTTCTGAAATTTAACTTCATTTATGGATATCATATATATTTATCTGTCAAACTCTGTTTAAAAGAATTTAAATTCATCTTTCTCATTGAAAGGTGCAGATATCTCCCTATCTTTGAAAAATGCATAAGTAACTTGGAAATCACACTCTTGGCTGTATTCTTTCCCACTACTTGGTATTGTAGTCTAGCCTGTACCATCTAAAACTGTATATAATGGAATTCCAGTCAAGATTGCAATGTCACCTCCTTGCACAACCACATCAAAATTACAACTAAAATATAGAACAACCATCACTCATAACTATCAGAAATTGAGTTGGATGGAAGTCTGACAACTACAGAATTAAAGAAACCAAATCCATCCAGACTGGAGGGGCAGAGATGCAGAATGGGCTGGTCCCACATCTGTGTGTGGCAGATAAATATCCGGGAGGGATACCTCTGGAGCACAGAGCCCCAGATCCATACCCTGCTCCCCAGCCCAGGGTTCCCGTGCCAGGAAGATAAGCCCCTACCTTGGGGAACAACTTCTGGCTGCAAAAACAAATGGGGATTGAGTCAGTGTGAGAAACTGCTGGAGTCCTAGATAGTTTCCCTTGAAGAACCTACACACAGACTCACCTACTCAGACTCACTCCCTCTGAGCTCCAGCAACAAGGTAGCAGCTTGAAAGAAACCAATGGCATCTAGGAAGGAACTGAAGGGTTTGGCATCAAGATGGGTGCTGGGGGACAGTTTTCTCTAAGACAGAAAGGTAGTCAAAAGCTGTTGACCCTCTTCTGAGCTCTCCCACCCTACAGTGCTACAGACCCAGAAGACAGGTGCCATATCTTAGACTCCATCAACCTGGCTAATACTATTAGCTCCATCTTGTGGATACACTGGGCCTCCATCCCACCCAACTTATGGGACAACCCAACTGTTGAACATGACTTTTCTAAAAGAATGGTTAGTCTTGGCTCGTGCTTCAGAACTTCATAAATCCTCTCAAATAAGCAACAGCTGGCCTCAGTGAGACCCCAGCCCCTGTACCTCTTGCTAAGTGTCTGCAAGCCCAGCACTAGTAGCAGCCAGCCTAGATTCACAGTGCACTTTTCCTGGGAATCTCCAAGCCCAGCACAAGTAGCGACGATCTCAGATTGCTTTATAGCTCATGCCAGGTGGCCCTAGGAAGAACACAGGAGGGACATGACCTTTGCCCACACGAGGTAGGAAACCCCAGAACCTGCACACCCAGTGGATAGCTACATACCATGTCAGAACTACCACCCTGTCCCTGCACTGCTGTTCCTCCAAGGAGAGCAGAGTTTGGTGGTCAGTGGTCATAGCCAATTCTTGCAGCTGACTGGCCTGGATGAATCCCTCTCATTGATCTGCCAAAAGCAATCAAGTCTCAACTACAAGAGTATACTCAGCCCCCAAAAAGGCACATTTCAAGTACCCAGCTTGGGTATACTCAGCTGAGTATACTCAGCACATTTGGGTATACTCAGCCCCCAAAAAGGCACATTTCAAGTACCCAGCTTGGTTAATGGGGGTGGGTATGCCACTGGACCCTACAGGACACCTATAATGTTAGGCCATGGTACCAAGACACACAGTCAGAGCAGCTCTACCTAATACGTAGAAACAAACACAGGGAGGCTGCCAAAATGGGGAGACAAAGAAACATGGCCCAAATGAAAGAACAGATCAAAACTTCAGGAAAAGAACTAAACAAAATGGAGATAAGCAATCTATCAGATGCAGGATTCGAAACAGTGGTTATAAGGATAATCAAGGAACTTAGTGAGGACTTCAGCAGCATAAATAAGATCCAGTCAGAAATGAAAGACATACTAATTTAAACAAAGAATGATTTACAGGGAAACAACAGTAGGGTAGATGAAGTCAAGAATCAAATTAATGATTTGGAACATAAGGGAGAAAAAACAACCAACCAGAACAGCAGGAAGAAAAGAGACCCCCCAAAATGAGGATAGTTTAAGCAGCTGCTGGAACAACTTCAAGAATTCCAACATTCACATCATAGGGGTGCCAGAAGGAGAAGGGAAAGAGCAGGAAATTGGAAATCTATTTGAAAAAATGATGAAAGAAAACTTCCCTAATTTGGTAAAGGAAATAGACCTACAGTTCCAGGAAGCACAGAGAGTCCCAAACTAGTTGAATGCAAAGAGGCCCACTATAAGACACATCATAATTAAAACACTGAAGGTTAAAGGTAAAGAGAGAAACTTAAAAGCAGCAAGAGAAAAGCAATTAGTCACCTACAGGGGAGTTCCCATAAGACTGTCTGCTGATTTCTCAAAAGAAATTTTGCAGGCTAGAAGGGATTGGCAAGAAATATTCAAAGTTATGAAAAGCAGGGACCTATAGCCAAGATTGCTCCACCCAGCAAAGATATAATTTAGAATTGAAGGGCAGATAAAGAGCTTCCCAAATAAGAAAAAACTAAAGCAGTTCATCATCACCAAACCATTATTATGTGAAATGTTAAAGGGACTTACTTAAGATTAAAAGAAGAAGATCAGAACTAAGAACAATAAAATGGCAATAAATACATATATATCAACAACTGAATCTAAAAAAACAGACTAATCAAACAAGAAGAACAGAGACAAGATCATGGATACAGAAAGCATTTTGATGGTTTCCAGATGGGAGGGGTGTGGGGCAATGGGTGAAGAGATGAGGGGATTAAGAAGTACAAATGGGTAGTTACAGAATAGCTATGGGGATGTAAAGTACAGTATAGGGAATGGAGTAGCCAAAGAACTTATATGTCTGACCCATGGACATGAACAACAGTTGGGGTTTGCCTGAGGGAGCAAGGTGTGCTGGGTGGATAGGGGCAAAGGAGCAAAATTTAGGACAACTGTAATAGCACAGTCAATAAAATAATAAAAAGTAAAGCAGGATAGTACTTACCCATTTATTTATTTTTTCTGGGTGGAAATGAAATAAAATATTTTTATAATATTTTTAGGGCACCAGTGTTAGCCAAGGAAATCAAAGTTATAATTTAGATAAATGTCACTAAAATTTATCTGTTTCTATATAATTTTTAATAGCCCACCTAGCAATGTTTGATGTAGGCCATTGGTTCTCAAACAAGAAAAATTCCTTGGCAATGTTTTATTGTCCTAACTTACATAAGTATTATTGGCATCTAGGGATAGAGGCCAGAGATGCTGCTAAACATCCTGCAATAAACAGAGTAGACTTTTTCTAGAAACATCTATGTAGCCCCAAATGTCAATTGTGCCAAGGCTGACAAACCTTGAAGCAGATGAACTATTAATGAAGACAACGATAATAGTAACTTAGAGTGATTAATTGAAGATAAAGACAAAAATTGTGGTAAGCAGATTATTTTAAAAATAAATTTGGTATTTTTAAAATACTAAATGTAAGTCGCAGATTGCTTACCTTTTCAACTTTCAAGATTCTTTTAGGATGCCATGAGAACAAGCAGATCTAAATCACCTGCTATAGTGATTTGAATGGTGGTCCCCAAGAGATATGTCCATTGGATTCTGTAAATGTGACTTTGGAAAAAATTTCTTTGCAGATGTAATTAAATTAAAGGACCTTGAGATGAGATCATCCTGAATTATCTGGGTTGGCCCTAATTCAATAACAAATGTAATAATAACACACAGAAGAGGTGAAGCTACAGAGAAGTCCCTGTGAAACTGGAGATATGAAGCCAAGGATTGCTTGGGGCCACCAGCAGCTGGAAGAGGAAAGAAAGCAATCTCCCCTAAAATCTTTGAAAAGACTATGGCCCTGCTGACACCTTAATTTCAGACTAGCCTCCAAAACTGTGAAAGAAAAAATATTCTTATTTTAAGCCTCCAGTGTGCAGTGATTTCTTATGAGAACCCAGGAAACTATTATACCTGCTAATTTTCCCTGATCAAAATAACATGCATACACAAAAAAGAACTCTTCATGGACACAAGAGGTCTGGGATAGTTGAAAAGATCAGAGTGGACCTATCCGAAGTCTTTAACCCTGCCAATAGAATGGGCCAAAGCAACTTCTGAGCCAAGTCGGTCTCTCTGGGAGCCCTCTACTGGACATTATGTCCGGCCAGACTGACCAGGCCATGAAAGATGAGCTCTATATAGACACTTGTCCAAAAGCCAAGACCAGACCAAAATACACTTAGAAGGTCAAGGCCAGAGAGGTGAAACTTGTTAGGACATTTATCCCACAGCCTTCCTTTTATCTTGGATGTTAAAGACATATTTTAGTATGCAGGCTACTCAGACAAAAATAAGTAATGTTGCAAGAAAATTTGGATTACTTTTTACCTGGTTTCCTCTATTCAGAACACAAAATCATAGATCTAGTAAGGAGCATGTACTAAATCCAGGATGTATTCATTCAGCAAGTATTTATTGAGTCTGTCGTTCTAGAAATATGTCCAAGGAACTCTTGCTAGTAGGTTTATTTTTTGTTTGTGTTTGGTTCTCTGATGGCTTTAAAAAAAGATTTTATTTATTTATCTTTAGAGGTGAAGAGAAGGAGAGAGAGAGAGAAATATCAATGTATGGTTGCCTCTCATGCGTCCCCTGCTGGGAACTTGTCTGCAACCCAGGCATGTGCCCTGACTGGGAATCGAACCATGGTTGTTTGGTTCGAGGGCCCATGCTCAATCCACTGAGATACACTAGCCAGGGCTGATGCTTTTTAAATTAAAGTTATTTGGGTAACATTGGTTAATGAGATTATAGAAGTTTCAGGTATACAATTTTATAATATATCATCTGTATATTGTACTGCATGTTTACAACCCCAAGTCTAACCTCTTTCCCGCACCATACATTTGACCCCTTTTACCTTTTGCTATCTTTTCTCCACCCTCCTTTTCCTCTAGTAGCCACCTTGCTGTTGTCTGGGTCTATGAGTTTTTATTTGTTTGTATGTCTGGTTTGTTCATTTGATGCTTTTAGTTTTACATCCCACATGAATGATGTAATATGATTCTTGATTTTTTCCGTTGGACTTACCTTATTTCGTGTGATATTCTCAAGATCCATCCATGTTGTCACAAATGGCAATACTTCATTTTATGGCTGAGTATGAATTCAGTGTATATATGTACCACATTGTCTTTATCCAATTATCTATCGAAGGATGTTTTGGTTGTTTTCATGTCTTGGCCACTGTGAATAATGCTGCAATGAACATAAGGGTACATAAACCTTTATGAATAAATATTTTCAAAATTTTGAGGGTAGATACCTAGAACAGGGGTTACTGAGTCATATGGTAACTCTATTCTTAATTTTTTGAGGAACTTCTGTACCAGTTTACATTACCACCAGCAGTGAAAGAGGGCTGCTTTTTCTCCATGGCCTCTCCAGTACTTATTACTTCTCTTGCTAACAGCTTTCTCACAGGTGTGAGGCGGTATCTCATTGCAGTTTTGATTGGCATTTCCCTAATAGTGAAATTGCACATCTTTTCATATATCTGCTGAACCATTTATGTGTCTTCTTGAGAGAAATGTCTGTTTAGGTTTTCTGTCCATTTGTTAAATAGATTGTTTTTGTTTTTGTTGAGTTGTATGAGTTCCTAATATATTTTGAATATTAACTTCTTATCAGAGGTGTTGTTTGCAAACATCTTCTCCCATTCAGTTGGTTGCCTTTTTGTTTTGTTGGCAGTTTCTTTTGCTGTGAAGAAATGTTTTTAGTTTGATATAGTACCATTTATTTAGGGAAAAAGAGAAAGGACTCAAATACAAAAAAAACCAGAAATGAAAGAGGAGAAGTTATGATGGACACCACAGAAATACAAAGTATTATACAAGAATACAATGAAAGATTATATGCCATCAAATTCAATAACCTAGAAAAAATAGATAAGCTTTTAGAAATATATAACCTTCCTAGATTGCATCATGAAGAACTGGATAATCTAAACAGACCAATCAACAGTGAGAAAATTGAAACAATCATTAATAACCTTGCCAAAAGTTTAAGCCCAAGACTAGATTACTTCTAGTAATCTAGTAAATTCTACCAAATATTCGAAGATGATTTAATAACTCCTGACTTTAAATTGTAATACAAAGTGACAATAATCCAAACAGCATGGTCTTAGCAGAAAAACAGGCACACAGACCATGGAACAGAATTGAGAGCCCAGAAATATACCCACATGTATATAGGCAAATAATTCCTGACAAAGAAACCAAAAACACACAATGGAGAAAAGAAAGCCTCTTCAATATGTGGTGCTGGGAAAAACTGAAAGCCACATGCAGAAGAATCAAACTTGGCTGCTATTTGTCACCATACACAAAAATTAATGCAAAATGGATCTAAGACCTGAAGCAGTTAATTACATAGAAGAAAACATAGGTACTAGACCTATGGGCCTTGGTCTTAGAGAAAATTTTATAAATTTGACCTCAAAAGCAAGTGAAGTAAAAGCAAAGATAAATTAATGGGACCATAGCAGTGGGTTCTTTATGAAATGGACAAATGGATTAGTTAGTAGTGACTGACCTAAAAATCAATAATGAGAGCCATAGAGAGTTTACCATGATTTCTTGAAATGAAAAACTCTATATAAATATGGGCATTGGAGCTTGGCTCTCCATTCCTGGGTAAGAGGCTTGTGGTGATCTTTAACCAGCATGGCTTGAAATAACACGTTCTTTCCTATTATTCTTTGTCTTAAAGTCAGCCTTGGGATCTATGCTTATTTCTTTAAAGATCTTATCACTGACAACTCTTACTCTTTATATGCCCTTATTCCAAACACAGCTTTTGTGTATTCATAGACTTACTTGATGTTTACGAAGGATTTGTCTTTCTTCACTATTTCTTAGAGAATTCCGCCTGGGTCTGTGAGGCGCTCAGTGCTGCATGTACTTCACTGGGTGTGTGTAGGATCAGCATCTTCACCTCTGGAGTGGTGTGGGAGGGGTACTCGAACTCTTCGGTGGGAAAAGCTATTCCCTGGTCAGAAAGTGATTAGCAAACAGATTCGTTATTGGTCAAAGACTCAGGTGCCATGACGTTTCCCGTGTAACAGGAACTGTGTCCTGATAGCAGCTCAGCAGTCTTCCCAGTTCAGTGGTGATTTGGGCAGAAGCAGTACAGTTTAGTCACTTTGTAGCTAACAGTTTTCATGTGGGATACAAAAGCATTCTTATGCCTTTGTCAGCGACACAAAGGATTTTGTTTTAGGAAGTCTTCACGGACTTGCTTGAAATGTTAGGGATGTAATCTATACTTTCTTCTTTCAAAAATTATTGGTTGACCTACTTAAAAAATCAAACAGTATTCTAAACTTTTTTTTAAAGTTATTTATGCTTACGGCCTTTCTAGATGTTACAGTTGAGTCTCTTAGGTTTGTTGGATATGGAGTATTTTTCTTTTATTAGCTGAAAGTAGTACCTACTCATCATTAAACCGTAATTAAACAGGAATTGATTATTTATATATTACCTTTTCTTTCTTCTTCTTGACTGCTTTGGACTTACTTTAGTTGTTATTGTTGTTGTTGTTGTTTATTTGTTTAGCATTACCTTCAGGAGTAGAAAGAGAAAAAAGCTAAAAGACAAATCAGGCAACTAATTACTGAATTTAAAGACATGGAAATGGAGTCAAATTTAATGAACTGAAATAGAAAGTTATCTGTGGATTGATTTATTCATGCTAGCCCTGGTGCTCATTAGCACCAACGCTCAAGTTGATTGTAGTGAAAAATGTCCTAATGTTGACTAGCTGCCTCTTGGAGTGGAGGGACTCTGCTCTCAAGCCTTGGGTGCATTTGTGGGCAAGCTGAGAAAGCTGCTTTGGAAATGCATTGATGGGACAGCAACACTGTTGCCTGGCTTTGAGAGTCCACTCCAAGTAACAAAAATGTGTTTTGCCATCAATTGCAACACAAAAATAATACACGCTTAATTATATTATTCTCGTCAGATGTCTCTGCCAGGACATCCAACCATGTAGTCACTCATAAATTTCTTTCCTGTTAAATAGCCATAGTTTTAACACAAACAACGATTAACCCAAACTCACTAAAAGAAGAAAGAAAGAATTGGATTCCATTTACAAATGCTAACTAGAAAAGAATTGAGTTTTAAGATCTTATTCAGCCTGTCTGTGCTGCACTGACCAGGGGTCTTTAAAAAAATAGATTACAAAGGAAACTAAACTTGGGCATTTGCCACTTTTTTGTTAATTTGCAAAGACATGCATGCTGTATAGCTGCCCCATTAAGTCTCACACATGGAAGGGCATTGTTCTTCTTCAAGAATGTGGTCCATGGTCTTTTTCTGCAGCCGGTGTCCACAGCTGGTGCTTTGCTCTGCTGCGCTACTCTGAGGAGCAGCGTCACACCTCTCTAGCAATGTAGCCTTAATTAAAAGGTAGGGCCAGGCCTCCACATATATGTGGGGTTCCATGTAAGAGAATTTTTAAAACTACTGATGTTTATTCTTTTAAGCCTAAGCTTTAAAAGATGTTAACCATCTCAAGAGAAACTTCACAGGAATGAATTATACTCCTCTGTGCTTTCTGCAACAGAGACTACAACCCTAATTCTAGACATTGTAATAGTCAGCCACTGAAGCAGCTGTAGTGGAGTCCTGTCCCCGGAGACTGAGGTGTGGACAACTGTATGTCTAGGTATCCACAGAAGCACTGTGCATTTAACTTTAGCCACTTACGACTCAGCAAATACTTAGTGAGCATTTATTGTGTTAGACATTATGCTAGTTATCAGGGTTATACAGATGCAAAAACAGTACTTCTGACCTCAAAAAAATTTACAATCCAGTGAAAGATGTGACAAATAAACAATGGGCTTATAATTACTGTTTGGTAGATGCTCCTAATAGTTACAACAATAGGGCTTTCCTGGGAGAGTCAAGGAATGAATCTTTAAATTTTATTACATTGCAAATATTTGTATTGCTTGACTACAGCCATACATGTAAAACTTCATAAAATATGGAAGAGTATAAAAAAATATAAACCACTTGTAAAACGTCATAAAATATGGAAAAGTATAAAAAAATAAAAACCCTTGTCAGCTTATTGTTGAGTAATAAGCTGCAATGACATTTTGATATATTTTCTTCCACCAGGCTGTCTTCTGTGCAGCTGACCCTGAGTCCCCCTAGCAGTCAGTCCTGCCCGCCTTGTAATGTCATGCTTTTTATCTCTATTGCTTGGGGAATCGGACAAGCAAACTTATTCAGATGGTGTCTGAAAGATGAGTAAATTACACTGTGCAGGTCTGAGGGCCTTTTCTCAGAGAAAAGAGCAACAGCTTTAGCACATGGTTTCTATTTTAGATCCTCAGAGCTCAGAGGTTTTTTTTTTTCACTTGCTTCCTGGGTTTCAGCTGTGTTCCTGGTACTTGAGGTCCTTGGATAGATGACCTCTCTGTAAGTGAGCAGCTTTTTTCTAAATGTAGTTCCTGACTTTTAGAAACTAATGAGAATTCGGCAATGCCTGGCTATCAATAGCTTGTCATTCTTAAGCAGGAAGCAAAAGCGGCCTCAATTTTAAACCTCTACTTTAGGCCAGGAGGAGCCTGACAATCTGTGCATAAAAGACATGTGGCAATTGGAACCCAATGCTAATTATATTTTTCTTCATCCAGCATGGCCAAATAAAATATAGGACAACCAGTTAAATTTAAATTCAAGTAAACAATGGGTAAGTATTTTAGTATAGGTATGTCTTATTGAAAATTGGGACATACTTATACTGAATATATATAGTTTTCTAATTTAATATATATTATGTATTATATGCATGATTTTATTTTATTTTAAAGTTTATTTTATTGATTATGCTATTGCAGTTGTCCTATTTTTTCTCCCGTTTATCCCCCCTCTAACCTGCACCCCCCACCATCCAGCATTCCCCTCTTTCCTTAGTTCATGTCTGTGGGTCATACATATATGTTCTCTGACTTCTCCATTTCCTGTACTATTCTTAACTTCCCCCTGTCTATTTGATACCTACCAATCATGCTGATTCCCTGTAACTTTTCCCCCTTTCTGCCCCTCCCCTCTGATAACCCTCCGTGTGATCTCCATTTCTGTGATTCTGTTACTGTTCTAGTAGTTTGCTTAGTTTTTATTTTGTTTTTGTTTTTTAGGTTCAGTTATTGATAGTTATGAGTTTGTTGTCATTTTACTGTTCATAGTTTTTGATCTTGTATTTCTTTGATAAGTCTCTTTAACATTTCATATAATAAGAGCTTGGTAATGATGAACTCCTTTGACTTTACTTTGTCTGGGAAGCATTTTATCTGCCTTTCTATTCCAAATGAAAGCTTTGCTGGATAGAGTAATCTTGGATGTTGGTATTTACCTCTCATGACTTTGAATACTTCTTATCAGCCCCTTGCTGCCTGTAAGGTTTCTTTTGAGAAATTATCTGGTAGTCTTGTGAGAATTCATTTGTAGGTAACTCTCTCCTTTTCTCTTGCTGCTTTTAAGATTGTCTCCTTATCTTTAATCTTGGGTAACTTAATTATCATATGTCTTGGTGTGTTCTTTTTTGGGTCCAATTACTTTGGAACTCTCTGGGCTTCCTGGACTTCTTGGAAGTATATCTCCTTTGCCAGATTGGGGAAGTTTTCCTTCATTATTTGTTCAAAGCTAGTTTTCAATAGCTTGCTCATCCTCTTCTACTTATTGGAACCCCTATGATTCAGATGTTGGAGCACTTGAAGTTGTCCCAGAAGTTCCTAAGTCTCTTCTTGTTTTTTTTTAAATTGTTTCTTCATTCTGTTCTGGTTGGATATTTATTTCTTCCTTTTGTTCCAAACTGTTGATTTGAGTCCCTGTTTCCCTCCCTTCACTGTTGGCTCCTTCTGTATTTTGCTTTATTTCACTTTGTGTAGCCTTTATTTCTTCCTTCATTTTGTGACTGACCTCAATCAATTCTGTGAGCATCCTGATTACCAGTGTTTTGTACTCTGTATCAGATATGTTGTCTATCTCCTCATTGTTCAGCTCTTTTTCTGAAGTTTCAATCTGTTCTTTCATTTGGGCCATATATTTTTTTGTCTCAGTGCACCTGTTATGCTGTAAGGGAGCAGATCCTTAGGTATTTGCCAGGGTCAGGCAACCTTTTTTGCTGCTGTTGTGGTGCTGTGGTGGAGGTGGCATTAGAGAGGGAACAATGCCACTTACTTACTCCACTTTAGCCCCACTTTCCAACGAACTCTCCTGTGAGACTGGGAGTTTCTCCAGCCTTTGCAACTCTCACAGTATTTTATAGCTAGAGGTTTTGAGTCTTTAGTTTCCTGGTTAGCCAGCCCTGCCTTGCCTGCACAGTCCACCATCTTGCTGCAGATTCTCTCTGCCCAGCTGCCTGTCTCCACCACAATTGTCAATATAAATGAATGTTTCTTTAACTCCTTGGTTGTCGGAGTTCCACGAAGTTTGATATTCTGGAAGTTCTGGTTGTTTATTTTTAAATTGGTTGTTATCTTTCTTTTGGTTATGCAAGGAAGCAAAGCCTTGCTACCCAGGCCTCCATCTTGGCCGTAACCTATACATGTATTGTTTATCTGAAATTCAACATTAACTGGGTATCTTGCATTTTTATTTGCTCCATCTGGCAGTTCTACCTCCATTCTCTCCAGGTACCCAGGTAACTAGACTTGGACCTTTCTCCCTCTTCCTCCTCCTCTCTCCTTACCCACAAGGCTGGCCAGTAAGGCACAATTGAGTTAAACTGAAATCATCCTACTTGGTTATGTTCTACTCTGTTTAAACACAAGGCATATTTGATAATGGAACAATTTTTTTAAATAAAAGAAAAGACAGCAAAAATGCAGAATAGAGCCCCATTCTAAAACAAATTGAGATCAAAGCATAAGAGTTTGTGTGTGGGTGTGCAATCATTAATATTTTAAAAGAGAAAGTCCTTTCCACTTTCACCTCATAATCTAAATTAAAAGGACTTGAACAGAAAGTCTTGGATGTTTCCAATAAAGTTTGAGTTTCAAAATCAGGGGTAGAAATACCTAAAATATAAACTGTTGTCTTTTTTTAATGCCTTTTTAGTGATTTAAAACCATAGTTGAGGGAATGAAGCTATTAATTCCTTTAAAGCTACTGGTAGCACTAAGCCAAGTACATCTAACTGATTGATTGATTTCCTCCTGACGATAACAGTGATGCTGAAGCTTTTTAGAACATGCTTTTTGTAGCATTGGAGAATTTAGCAGTGTCTTCCTATTAAATGTTTAAAATTCTGAGTTATTCCCTTATATTAAGACAAAAAAAGTATGGATTCTAGAGTTTGTCTTGTATTAAAATATGACCTGTGACCCATATATAGTTATGTTGGGGAGAAATCATAGAAATGCTTTGAGTTCTAACTCCAGCAGCTAAAGAAGGGGATAGCCACCCTTGAGGATTCAATTCATGAAGATTCAATGAGGTAACATATGTGATAACATCTGGCCTGATAACTGGATACCAATATATGAATTCAGTTCTTTGGAGTTGTATTTGCTATTAGTCACTGAAATGTTTGGTAGTTCAGGAGGCACCTGTATCAGCAGTTTCAAGTTTCAGGAGATCCCTGCTTGAAGACGGAATCACTCAAGTCTTACTTCCTTCTCTCCCTTCTGTGTCAGACACCTAAAGATGTGTTCTAGTCCTTAATCTATAATGCCCCTTTCACTTTCTGCCAAATGCCCAAATCCATATGGAAAGGATGGTTTTCTCTTCTGCTTCTAGTCTATTCAATTACATGACAGGGGTCTTATATCCAGCACACTGATGTTTTGCATACCTTAATGTTTCCTCTGAAAAATACATGTCTACTAATTTATTTTGCATTTTTGATAAAAGAACAATGGCATCTTATCACCTAAAAAATTAGCCAACTCTACAAAGATTTTTTTATAATGTTTTATTTAAAGAAAAAATGAGTAAATCAATGGGTTTTACTTAGGAGCAGGGGTTCTGGCCAAGATGGCACCATAGGTAAATGTGGTACTCACCTCCTCCCACAACCACTTCAAAATTATAACTAAACTACAGAATAACTATCATTCAGAATTACCTGAAATCCAGATGAACAGAAGTCTTACAATTAAAGATATAAAGAAGAAGCCATGAGATTAGGAGGAGGGGTGGAGACTGGAAGAGTCTGGTCTCACACCCATGTGTGGTGGATTAAAATCGGGAGGGATATCTTGGCTGCAGAGGTCCCCACCCAAGCAGTAGTAGTACTAGCCCCATATCAGACATCCCCCTCAGCTAAATATTCCAGTGTCAGGAAGAGAAGTTCCCATAACTTCTGGCTGTAAAAACCAGTGGAGATTGTGGCTGACACGGAGGGTGGCTGGGGTCCCAGGCATTACAGATTTACTCAGACTCACTCACTCTGAGCTGCAGTGCTGGGGCAGCAGGGTCATACAGGGGGTAGGGCAGAGGAAATTGAGTTGTCAGGCATTAAGACAAGGGCATCTTTCTCCCAAACAGAAATGCTGGCAGAGACCATTATTTATTTTCTCAGCCCTCCCCACACAGAGCTGGCAGGTGAGCACCATATTTGAATCTCCATTAACCTGGCTAACACTGTTCACCTCACCCTGGTGATTCTATTAGACTCTACCCTTGATTCTATCAAGCTGTTTCCATTGGCTTTTCCATACATATACCTTGTCTTGGCTCATGCTTCAGACTTTCTTAAAAATCTCTCACAACAAGGAACATCTGGCCTTGGTGTTCCCTGTACCCCTTTCTTACTGGTCTCAGACCTGGCACTAGTGACAGCCAAACTCGGTTTGCAGCTTGGCTTTTTGGGCACCTCTAAACCCAGCACAAGTAGCAGCCATCTGCAGATCACTTTGAAGCTCATTCCCAGAATCCCCAGGCCAGGCACAGTTGGTGACTGTCCTTGGCCTGCACCTCCTGGAGGTCCCAGAGACATCTCATATACTAGACAGCTTCAGACCACATCAAATCACCATCCAACCACACCTGCACAAGTAACACACTAAAGGGATGGGCTTGCACAGCTGATCCTCCATGGTAGTCACAGCCAGTTTTTGCAACTAATTGTCCTGGTGGTGGGTCACTCCCAGTGAAGTACCAACAACAATGAAGGTTCAGTTTCAACAAGAGGGTATACACAGCTTACACTGGAGGTTCCCCTGGAATGCCCACTTTGAATGATTGAGGAGACTATGCAACTGGACCCACAGGACTCCTACTACACAGGGCCACTCTGCCACACTCAAGAGATGTAGCAACTCTGCTTAATACATAGAAACAAACACAGCCTAAATGAGGGGAGAAAGAAACAGGCACCAAATGAAAAAAAGAACAAAACTTCAGGAAAAAACTAAACAAAATAGAGACAAGCAATCTACTAGATGCAGAGTTCAAACAATGGTTATAAAGATGCTCAATCAACTTAGAGGGAGAGTAGATAAACTTAGAACTTCAACAAAGAGATAGGAAACATAAAATGGAACCAAAACCAAAAAAGAACCAGTCAGAAATGAAGACCGTATTAACTGATATGAAGAATACATTAACTAAAATGATGAATACAGAGCATCAACAGTGGAGTTGAGCTGATGAAGCAGAGCATAAAATCAGAGGTTTGGAAGATAAGGAAATACATAACACCCAATCAGAACAGCAAAAATAAAAAAGAATCCAAAACATAATAATAGTGTAAGGAGCCTCTAGGACTTCAACTATACCAATAATTGCAACAAGGGGGTGCCAGAGACAAAGAGAGACAGCAAAAAACTGAAAACCATTTGAAAAAAAAATGATGAAAATCTTCCCTAACCTGGTTAAAAAAATAGACATATGAGTCCAGAAAGCATAGAGAGTCCCTAACAAGAAGGATTCAAAGAGTACCATGCCAAGACACATCATAATTAAAATGTCAAAGATTAAAGACAAAGAGGGAATCTTAAAAGAAGCAAGGGAAAAGCAGCTGATTAACTACAAGAGAGCTCCCACAAGACTGTCAGCTGATTTTTCAACAGAAATTTTGCAAGCCAGAAGCGATTGGCAAGAAATATTCAAATTGATGAAAAGTAAGAAATTATAATCAAGATTACTCTAGTCAGCAAAGCTGTCACTTAGAATTGAAGGACAGACAGAAAAAAGCCAAAAGAGTTCATCACCACCAAACCAGTATTACAAGAAATATTAAATGTCTTCTTTAAGAAGAAGAAAAGATAAAATATGAACAATAAAGTGGAAATAAATACACACCTATTAACAATTACTGCATATTTAAATATACTAAATGCTCCAATAGAAAAATATGAAAGCTGAATGGATGACAAAACCAGATCCTTATGTATGCTGTCTACAAGAGACTCACTTTAAATGGGAAGACGCACACAGACCGAAAGCAAATGGATGAAAAAAAATGTTTTTGAAAATGGAAACAAAACAAAACAAAAAGCTGGGGTAGCAATGCCAGACAAAGTAGGCTTTCAAACAAAGCCTATGTAAGAAGAGACAAGGAAGGACCCAGCAATTCCACTTCTGGGTATTCATCTAAACAAAACTGAAACACTAAATCAAAAAGACATAAACATCCATATGTTCCTTGCAGCATTATTTACAATAGCCAAGATATAGAATCAACCTAAGTGTCCTTGAATAGATGAATGGATAAAAAGAAGTGGTACACACATATAATGGAATATGACTCAGCCATAAAGAAGAATGAAATCTAGCCATCTGCAACAGCATGGATGGACCCAGAGGGCATTATGCTAAATTAAATAAGTCAGACAGAAGACAAATGTCATATGATTTCACTTATAGGTGGAATCTAAAAAAATAAAAATAAGCAAGAAGAAAAGAAACAGACTCGCAGATAAAGAGAACATTTTGATGGATGCCAGATGGAAAAGGGTTGCGGGGCTGGGAGGATGGGCAAAAGGGAAAAGTGATTAACAAGTACAAATTGCTTGTTACAGAATAGTCACATGGATGTAAAAGTACAACACAGGGAACAGAGTCGATAATATTGTAATGTCTATGTATGGATACTAGATTTATCAAAATGACCACTTAGTAAGTTATATAATGTCTCATCACTGGGTGTGCACCTGAAACCCCTATAATATTGCTTGTCAACTATAATTAAAAAGTTAAAAATTATTTAAAGTTAAAAAAGAAAACCAATCTTCTTTGCCCTTCCAGCGCCTGCCTCTTCCTGGCAATGCAGGGACTACCTGGGAGATGTTTTACTGCGAACGGTAGCATCCGTCACTCAAGTTCTCACCAGGTTTCTTTTCTCTGAGCACTTTCAAACCATGGACCTACATTGTAAGTGTTTTGCATGTTTTGCATTTACTTTTAAAGTAGTGAGGCTCTGGCATTATATATTAGGTACGTCTTCACTCACATTTGTGGTCACTCCTTTACATAGGAACTGAGAGAAGAAAAGAATAACCTAAATCCATCCACCAGAAAGGTGCAGCTATTTCTGATGGTTGGAGGTGGGAGGGTTGGAGGAGAAGCATAATCCAATCCAGTGCTCCACAGTCAGCAATAGGGCCTAGCTGTAGAGAGGGTTAATATACGTGGGTAGTTTGCCCACTGATACAGGAAATGGACCCAAACCCCCTAATTCACATGTTAATTGAATAATTCATCAAAATAAAACTTGGATATTTAAGCAGTCTTGTTCTAAACCCATTGCTGAGTATACGTCAAGGGACGCTTTAACTTACTTTGTATGAGCGGCAGTGAGGGTTTTGTCTTTCACATTCTAAGCATGGCAGGTTTTCCGGATAGAAGAACTTTGTCAGGTTTTAGGCAGCACCAGTTCTGATTTTATTGACATCAGGAATGTAGAATTGTCCACATAGTGCAAGTGGGAAGAGTGGTGATGGGAATAGGATTTCATCCTGGAAATGGTCTTGATGTCAAGGCCTGGACTTTCAGGGTCCTGGGTCTAGTTAAATGGGAGGGAATTGAGAGTTCTGGGGTGCTGAGTGCCCTAACCCTTGGAAATCATACAAAATTGCCATAGGAGCTCTAAATTTAACAAAGAATTGGCATCCTTTTTACTACTCAATGATCTGCCACCTTCAGTCATACAGGTTAGACCCAATTTCACAGTTATGTTGCATGGGAGATTTTCCTGGTAGCTATGATGTCAGTGGTCATGGAAATAGGATTTTAACCTTAAGACATTTCTTTCGTGGATCCAAGGATAATGACTGGAGAATTCTGCCTTTCTAGCCATGGCAAAAAGCAACAAATATTAACAAGTACTGCTGGAGATGTCAGAAATATTTGAGAAGGGAAACTCTACACAACACTTGTCTCCCTACAGTTAAACAGGAGGATGGTTCAGGAAAGTAAGTGTATCAATGAGAATATCAATGAGAACATCTGTGTACACACTGGTGGGTGGAGTCCACAGTACTAGATTACATTTAAATTTATATTCCCTCATGTTTAGTCATCGATGTCCCCCAAGAAACATTTATTGAGCATCTACTAGGTGCTACGCACTGTGCTGTGCTCTGGGGACACAGGAGAAATCAGATAGACGTGGAAACCTCTAGCTTCCTTTGATGGAATTTTCAATGTAGCTCTCGCATATTTCCAAGGAAACTGTTTTAAAATATTCTTTTCATTAATTCCATGTATTGAAATTCAAGGATTAAAATAACATCTTGCAAATATGTATAATAGCTAGGTATATATACTACTTTTTGTGTGTAGAAATACGGATGGCTGCTATTGTCTTCTAAAATGTGGTAGTGAGGAGGAACCATCTACCTTATTTGACTATAGAATGTTCCTTCTCCTTCGAGTGAGATGCTTATCCTCTCAATTCAATCCCACAACCTCACCATCCAGGAATGAAAGGGAAACCTGGTGAGTTTCATTCCAGGAATGAAAGGGAAACCCAATGGGCTACAATCTCCCCATCCATCAACTGGAAAGCAGATAGTGCAGACAAATCATCCTGACATCCAAGTGGTTGATGTAGGATATTTCAAATTCAGGAAAGATAGGTAAAATAATTTTCCAACTCAGGGCTCTCATAAATAAAACTCACTATTCCATTTATGATAAATATATTTGCTTAGAGTACTACCCACAACCTGAAATATAGCTTGGTCATTTGGATCCTCTTTAGTGCTATTCTGTATATGTCAACACCTGCCATGGTGGGCATTAATAATGAATCAAACAAAATAAATGGTTATTAGCACTTATGATGTGTTAGATTCTATTGCCTAGCAAGAATTTATTCATCCCTTCTAAGGAGAAACAGAATTTATGGTATATTTAGACTCTCAAAAAATGTATAATCTTGTTAGGAAGGTAAAATTAAGATACATGTAATGGTGAACAAGAGAAAAAGCAAAGATAAATAGTTGATATAAAAGAATGTATAATAAAATGTTTAAGTATGCCAGGTGATAAGTGTAATCCGGTAAAAATTCCTTAAGGTAGAGATAGTTCAGTAATGTTTCACAGCCTAGATTTCATCTGCACTGAGCCTTAAGAGAATGAGAAGTATTTCACCGGTACAAGTAAACTTAAGGAATTGCAGGTGACATAAACAAAAGTGTAGGTAGTAGTACGAGCTTGCTGTGCTTCTGGACCAATATGTAGACTGGGCCAATTAGATGAAAGATGAGGTAAGTTCACTAGGAAGAGTGAATGCTTTAGGGGGGACTTGAAAGGTAAGCAAGTAGTGAAAGGTAATATGGGTAGAGAGTAAAAAACCACAGCAGATTTTAGGGCAAAGGAAGCATATGTGTTAGGATACACAGCAACTTGTCAATGTATACTCCACATAAAATATTTCAGGATTATCTTTAAGTGATTTTTTGGCACAAACAGATAAGTACAACTTCAGGAACAGTAATTAAATTTAAAAAATCCAAGGACTGAGGAAGACTAGAAAGAGTGATGAGTTTATGAAATGTGAGTTAAAAGAAATCAAAAGAAGGATATCTGCTATTTGGAAGGTCCTAGGTAACACAAGGCTTTAAGTTTAGGAAATTGCTCTGGAAATCCTGTTAATAACCAATAACTGGAGGGCTTTGAAAGAAATTATTAGGAGAACTCTGACTCTGAATGACCTGTATCTGCTGAAATGTACACGTTATGGAGTAATGTTTAGAGAGAAGAGGAATGTTGAGGTCAATGTAAACCTCTCTATCCACAAACTGGTTATTATCCAAGATCATTCTAGACAAGAATGTGAAAAATGCACCAAGTTCCAATTAGCATGTAAAATAAAGCATCATGTGGAGTGAACTTCTGTGATTATGCCATGAATAATGCATTAGCACAAGCAATATAATTAGCTTCTTATAATATAATAGTATAACTATTGCATTCATGTATAGTAAGCCTAGCTTAAACTGTAATAATAAGCAAAAAGTTTGAAAGCAAAAGAAATTCCCAAATGTTTCAAACGCCAAGGCACACGATGACCTTTGCTGCTAATAGAACAAAAAACATGGTAAGTAGACAGACCAAATTCCTGTTTTAGGTGGTAAAAAAATGTTTTGGTTTTGTATATTAGCATTTATCAAACATCAAACAAAAATTACTTTAATCAGCATTAAGAACTAATTGATGTGTTTGATAAATATATCTCAACACATTTTAAAAATTACTATATATAAAGCCTGTAGATAAACAGTTGAAGAATGAGCTACTCTGCATGAAAAGCATTTTAACTACAGAAAAATCATTCTCAACCTTTCAGGTAGGTGGAACAGACACAAGAGAATCAGTGCTTGGGTTAAATCTGTAAGGACCTGGCAGCTGCAGTTTGCCTTAACAGACACTGCTCAGCAGAATAGCGGTTTAGGTCACTTTAAGTCCCATGTTAGTAATTTTCACGATGAAATTATGTCTCTGTTGGACTTTCACTGTGTTGGCTTACAGGCTAAGCTTGACTATGATAGATATTCCATAGGTGTTTCCTTGGAATTTAATTATTTTGCTCTTCTTTAAAGAGTATCCATGCTTCCACACATGGAAACCAGTGGAGTAAAATATTTGAACAAAGCTTCAGGTTACTTTTGTTGGGTTCTGCTTCAATCCGAATTAATGCACAACAGTGAATATATAAATTGATAAGTGGTAAATCAGAATGTTCTCTTCTACAAGGTGTACCAAAAATAATACACTATTATTATAACTCTTGTTGTTGACATACATGTCAATGAAATTTTTTGGGTAGAATCCAAAGGGGAGCAATGTTGCAGTGAGCTTTAAAAAACGATTGTACTTCAAGTAAAATCATACATTTCAAGCCAGAGTCAGGTTTACATTGGATTTTTCACAATAGTATTTCATGTAATTCATTATATTTCAAAACTAAAGTAACCAGTGATACATCATTATGCATCTCTTGAACATTTATACATATGGCAGTGAAATGATATTTGTCTTAGTCAATTTAGGCTGCTATAACAAAAATATCATAGACTTGGATGGCTTCATTAACAAATTTATTTATCATAGTTCTGTAGGCTAAGTCCAAAGTCAAGGCACTAGCAGACTTGGTTTCTGGTGAGGACTAACTTCCTAGTTTATAGACAGCTGTATTCAATCTGTGTGCTCACATGACAGGCTCCCCCTCCAAATATCATCACATTGGAAATTAGAATTTCAACATATTAATTTAGGGGGGGGCACAAACATTCAGTCTATAACAACATCTATTGAGCAGAAACTGTGTGACAGGCCTATCTTATGTTTTTGGTAAACATAATCCCCTTTAATTTCTACAAAAACCTTCTAAGAAGAACTTCTATTTCTAGTAATACAGTAGAAAAAACATTCTGTAAAGGCAAGCTACTAAGAAACATTTAAAATGCTGAAGAAAATACACATACGTGCAATTGCATCCACACTAACTTATATCACTGAGTTGGCAGGAAAAGTCAAACTAAGCCAAAATATAAATCCAGGGCAAAGAGCACAGGATGACCTACAGGTGAGTTCCAGAACCACCTGAACAGAAGCCTTGATGTTAGTAGGCCATGTGTGATTGTAAGAGACAAAACCTAGGGCTCCCCAAGGTAGAGAATTGGGTTAGAACTTCCCGTAAAACTAGAACTCCAACAAATATACTCACTGGAGTGATTAACTAGAAACAAAACAAAACAAAATAACTCTGTCTTGTAAAACTTGTGAGCCAGGAAAATTGAGTCTGTACTTTGTCTTTGTGAAGGTAAAAAATAAATAAATAAATAAATAAAAACCTAAACTAATAAACATATTCAGCAAAATTTCATGATGAAAGATTAACATGCATAACAATAAACAACCCAATAGTAAAAATTAAAAAAATTTTTTTTACAATAGTACAAAAATATTATTTTTTGAGAAACCACAAAAATACTTAGGAATAAATTTAACCAGGAGACACTTGACTTGTATACTGAAAACTATAAAATACTGTAAAAGAAACTAAAGATATAAATAAATGGAAAAATACCTAGTGTTTATGGATTTTAAGGCAATGTTGTTAAGATGGCAATACTATGCAAAATGATTTGCAGATTCAATGAACTTCCTATTAAAATTTCATTTTAAATTTGGCAATATTTACACATATAAAAAAACTGACCCTTAAGTGCAAATGGGACTTCAAGGGCCCCTGAATAACCAAAAATCATATTGAAAAAGAAGAACAAAGTTAGAGCATATACATTTAATTTCAAAACTATAAAGCTACTATAATCAAAACAGTAGTAGTAGTAGTACAAGGATAAACATATAATCCGATGGCTAGAATTGAGAAATAATTTTCTATATCTGTGGATAATTTTCTTTTTTCCCAAATAAAATTTTTATTTTATTTTTTCCATTACCATTTAGTCCCCTTATACCACCTGCCCCCCAGCAATCACCACACTGTTTTCTGTGTCCATGAGTCCTTTCTCCGTTGTGCTCAATCCCTCCACCCCTTACCTTCCCCGCCCCTTAGCTGTCATCCTGCTCTCTTAGTCTGTCTCTATTTTGCTTGTCAGTTTAGTTTGTTCATTAGATTCCACACATAAGTGAAGTCATGTGGTATTTGTCTTTCTCTGACTGGTTTATTTCAGTTAACATAATGTTCTCCAGGTCCATCCATACTATGGTAAAAGGTGAAAAAAATTTATGGCCAAGAAGTATTCCATTGTGTACTGTAGTTGTTTTACCCATTCCTCTACTGTTGGATACTTGGGCTGCTTCCATATTTTGGTGATTGTAAATAATGTTGCAATAAAGACAGGGGTGCTTATGTTCTTTTGAATTTGTGTTTTGGGGTCCTTTGGATATATTTCCAGAAGTGGGACTGCTAGGTCAAAAGGTAGATCTATTTTTAATTTTTCTCGGGAAAAATTGCCATACTGCTTTCCACAGTGGCTGCACCAATCTGCATTCCCACCAACAGTGCACAAAAGTTCCCTCTTCTCCACATCCTCACCAACACTTGTTTATTGATTTATTGATGATAGCCATTCTGACAGGTGTGAGATGATATCTAATTGGTTTTAATTTGCATTTGAACAAGGCTGAAAAGGCCATTTAATGGGGAAAAACAGTCTCTGCAAGAAATGGTGTTGGGAAAACCAGATATCCATATACAAAATAATGACTTTGAATCACTACCTCACACTATATACAAAAATTAACTCATAGTGGATCAATGACCGTAATGTAAGAACACAAACTATAAAACTCTTAAGAGAAAACAAGCAGGTAAATCCTCATAATCTTAGCTTTAGCAACGGATTCTTAGATATGACATCAAGAGCACAACCAACTAAAGAAAAAAGTAGATAAATTGGACGTAAGCAAAATTTAAACAAAAAAACACTTTTGTGCCTCAGAGCACATTATCAAGGAGGTGAAAATAAAAACTACAGAATGGGAGACAATATTTCTAAACTATATTATCTGATAAGGGCGTAGTATCCAGAATACGTATGGAACTGTGACAGCTTAGCAACAAAATGACCAACAATCGAGTTTAAAAATGAACCAATGATTTGAATAGACAGTTCTCCAAAAGAGATATACAATGTCCAAAAAGGATATGAAAAGATGCTCAACATCTTCAGCCATTAGGGAACTGCACATCAAAACCCCAGTGAGATACCACTTCACACACACTAGCATGGTTATAAACAAAACAAAAGCAAAAGAAAAACAACACATGTTGACGAGGATATGGAGAAATTGGAACCCTCGTGTTTTGCAGGTAGGAATAGAAAATGGTACAGTCACTGTGGAAAACAGTTTTGTGGTTTCTCTTTCTTTTTCTAATTAGATTTTATTTTATTATGTTTTATTTTTTATTGTTGTTCAAGTACAGTTGTCTCCATTTTCCCATCACCACTTTCCCCTGCCCTACCCAGTCTCAACTCCCACCCTCAATCCTTGCCCCCTTTGGTTTTGCCCATGGGTCCTTTGTACATGTTCCTTAACAACCCTTCCCCTTCTTTCTCATTATCCCCCTCACCTCTCCCCTCTGATTACTGTCAGTTTGTTCTTTATTTCAATGTCTCTGGTTATATTTTGCTTATTTGTTTTGTTGATTAGGTTCTGCTTATAGATGAGATCATATGGTATTTGTCTTTCATCACCTGGCTTATTTCACTTAGCATAAGGCTCTCCAGTTCCATCTATGATGTTTCAAAGGGTAAGAGCTCCTGCTTTCTTTCTGCTGTGTAGTATTCCATTGTGTAAATGTACCATAGTTTTTTATTCACTCATTTACTGATGGGTACTTAGGTTGCTTCTAGCACTTGGCTATTGTAAATTGTGCTGATATGAACATTGGGGTGCATAGGTTCTTTTGAATTGGGGTTTCAGGATTCTTAGGGTATAATCCTAGCAGTAGAATTGCTGGGTCAAAAGGCAGTTCCATTTTTAGTTTTTTGAGGAAATTCCATAGTGTTTTCCCCAGTGGCTGCACCAGTCTGCATTCCTACCAACAGTGCACTAGGGTGGGAAAAGTTCCCTTTTCTCCACAACCTCTCCAACACTTGTTTGTCAATTTGTTAACATGGCCATTCTGATTGATGTGAAGTGATATCTCATTGTGGTTTTAATTTGCATCTCTCTGATGGCTAGTGATGCTGAACATCCCTTCATATGTCTCTGGGTCCTCCTTGGAGAAGTGTCTGTTTAGGTCCTTTGCTCAATTTTTAATTGGATTGTTCATCTTCCTGGAATGGAGTCATGTGAGTTCTTTATGTATTTTGGAGATCAAGCTCTCGTCTGAGGTACCATTGGCAAATGTATTTTCCCATATGGTTGGTTCCCTTTCCATGTTGCTTACTGTATAACCCATAATTCCACTCTTAGGCTCATACCCAAAAGAAATAAAAACAGATATTCAAACAAAAACTTGTATGTGAATGTTCACAGCACAATAGTCAAAAGGTAAAAATAGACCAAATATTCATGAAGAGAGGAGTGTTTAAACTAAGTATGATACCTACATATAATATAGTTCATTTATAAAAAAACATGAAGTATTGACACAGGCTACAACATGGATGAACCTGGAAAATATTATAGTAAATGAAAGAAGCCAGATACCAAACATCACATATTGTATGATTCCATTTATAAAACACATCTAAAATAGGTAAATCTATAGATACAGAAAGTAAATTAGTGGTTTCTACAGGTGGGAGGGAAGGGGAATAATGAGGAGTGACTGCTTAGTGGATATGAGGTTTTCTTTTGGGGGTGATGAAAATGTTTGCACCTAGACAGAGGTGATCGTTGCAGAACATTGTCAATGTACTAAATGCCACTGAATGTACACTTTAGTTAATTTTATATTATATCAATTATACCTCAAAATAATCCCAACAACAACAATAACAAAATACTTCCCCTGGAAATTCATAATGGATTTATGCTCTGAAATTACATCTCCTCCTATTGGTATTGCCAGCTGAAGGATGACATATGAAAATGCACATATTTTTCTAGAGAAATAAACTTTCAATCTAAGACTCAGAATAGTCTCACAGAAAAAGTTTCATCAAGCCTGAATGCACAACAAAAATAACAAAATGCTGTAGAAAATAAAGCACCAAAAGGAAGAAATATCATAAACAACAAAGAACAGCTTAAAATACATAAAGATTTCAGATATTGGAATTATTGAACCTAGAATATAAAAATTAACAATGTTTAATATGTTTAAACTAAAAATGAAAGGCATGAAATGTGTGAATAAAGAATAAGAGACTATGAAATTGATCAGACAGATTTACTTTAAGAAACAGAACTTCTGTGCTGGCTGGTGTGGTTCAGTGGATTAAGTGTCAGCCTATGGACTGAAAGGTTGCTGGTTCGATTCACGGTCAGAGCACATAACGGGGTTGTGGCCCAGGTCCCCAGTTATGGGCCTGCAAGAGACAACCAATCAATGTCTCTCTCATGCATCAATATTTCTCTCCGTCTTTTTCTCCCTCTTTCCCCCTTTTAGATTTATTTGTTCTAAAAATAAATAAATAATGAAAAACAGAACTTCTACCAGTGGAAAATATAATTATGGAAATTAAAAATCCATGGAAAGTTTAAATAGCACATCAGATACAGCCAAAAGGGGAATATACAATTGGAAAACAGCAGAAGAAATGACTTAGAATACAACATGAGTAAAGATTTGGAGAATATAAAATAGAGGTTAAAGGATATTTAAGTACAGGTAGAAGGTCTAGCTTCTGTCTAGTCAGAATTTTATAAAAGAATGCATAGAATGGAGAAAAGTCAGAGTAGGAAGTAATAATGGTTGCAAATTTTCCAATATTGTTGACACAAACACAGGTTCAGGAAAACTCACTGAAACCTAAGTTGAGTGGACACTGTGAGCCCTGGGAAAGATGACACCTACTAAAAGCTCCTGGTGGCTAACTGGGCTTAAATTTTAAAAAATAACTAAATAAAACCAGAACCTAGTAGACATTTGTACACAGGGCCCTCTCCCACACCTCATGGAAAGGCCTACACTGCAATACTTGCCTCTGCATTGAACTGCTTGCCTTCACTGTGTTTCTGCCATTTGAGTCAGCCCTTATAAAGAAGTTCTTGGAGTTCTATTTCAGCCAAAAGGAAGGAGGCTTTCTGCATCCAATTGGAGCTGTGCAGCTTCTGACCAACCAGAAAAGCTCTATTTTGACCAATCAGAATAGTGCCTTCTAGACCAATTAAACTGCGAGGATTTGGAATCGCAATTTGCATGAAGACAGACCAATCAGGAACCAAGGCCATGGACTTCTGTCTGTATAAGGCAGCTCCCCTCTGGTTTGGACAGTGCACTTTCCCTTTCCACTGAAAACTGAAGAGTGCATTTACCCAGCTGGGTTGAAACACCCACTGGAATAAAGTGGAGCAGACCAGCACAAGTCAGAGGAGACGGGCACAGAGTTGAGCAGACCAGAGTGGAGCTGAGCAGACCAATGCAGCACGACACAGACTGGCAGAGAGTAGAGCACGTCAATGAAGCATGGAACAGAGCTGTCTAGCCAGAGAGGTTCCTGGCCCCAGGGCTGCCTCGGAGCTGTGCCGCTTTCACAGACCTGCTGTATCACCATTGAGCTGTTTGCATTAAATGAAGTTTCCTGCCTCACCAAGCTCTTGGGGATTCCTGTTGGTGTTGAATTGTCACCAATGACCACTGGCTAACAACGCGGGTTGTAAACTTGTAGCTCACCAAAAATAAAGGAGCACAAATAAAATACCTACAAAGAGAAGATAGCAGCTATAGTTGGAACCAGAAAATGATAAAAAAAATGTATTCAAAGAGTCAAGAAAATCACTGTCAAAGAGCTTTATGCTCAGTGTGAAATTAGTTGAAATAAAGCCATTATCAGAGATACAAAACACTGAGCTTTTAGGAACAATCCCTCACTAATGGATACTCTAAAGGGTGTGTATGTCAGGAAGAAGAAAAATATACAGGAAGGAAGATACACAAGAATAGATGTGATTTTTTAAAAAGCCTAATGATGTAGAAATTAGTGAACTCATTATTCAAACCAGAAAACTGGGGTTCAGAGTATTTCTCAAGATCTACAATTGATAAGTCAGAGAGTCACTGTTAATATCCTGGTCTGCATGATGCAAAGCCTGTGTTCTCCTGCTGTGTATCTAATCCATGGCCGGGCTCCGTTGGTCTGCTCAGGCTGCTAAGACCCAGGAGCAGACCAGCCTTGCTGCTTGTTTTAATTTAAATCTTCAGTAATTTGAGACTTATATGCCATCTATGTTTGTATTTGAAAAAAATGCACAAAGACATCCATCTTATCTGGAAGGGCAAATGAAAAGGATAGGGTAAAATGCTAAGAGTGAAAGGACTGTTGCCTTGCATAAAGGAATTGTCCCGTACTCCTTCAGAAAATTCTCCTTTGTCAAAGGGCCTCCCACAAGGGAGCCACACAGAAAAAAAAATGCCCGTTTGTCTTCTGATGAATAAATTGGACATTATTATCTAAGTATTGTTCATTTCTCTAATGGAAGAATTACAAGAAGAGATCATTCATTTTCATTATGACTCATTTTTTTTATTTTTTCACCTTTGGAATGAGAATAAGTAGAAATTTTTGGTACTTTGGTTTAAAATAGGTCATTTCCCTTCTCTCTATGTCAGAGAAGCCTTACTTCCCTAAACTGGGTGACTGTGTGTGTTCATGGAGTTTCTCTAAGCAGTGTAGCTAGCTGAGTTTCAAAATCAGTGTCATCCTCACTGTTGGAAATGTACGGTGGCCATCTGCTAGGATTGCCTTGTAAGTATTGAGGTAGGTCAGGAAAGCCAAAGGCAGTAGGTTAGAGAGAGGAATAGCCTCCAGTACAGAAAGCAGAAAAGTGGACGATGGGCAAGTGCAGGTAAGCTCAGATGCCATGACACAAAGGTCAGGAGATGAGATCTAAAGAGAGGAGCAGAAAACAGGTCAGGTAGTTCTCCTGGTGGCGGGTCTTGTTGCTAAGACGGAGAACAGTCTGAGAGAAAAGTCCTTTTTACATACTAGAAGAATTCTGTGCAATTAGAGGAATGTGCCTAAGGAAGATTGGCTTTGAAAAGTCTGCTAAATTCACCGAAAGTCTGAAAATCAACTTATGCTATTCATATAATACGTAGAGATTACATCCTTAAATTCCCCAGTGCTACCTTAGATGCACCCTAAGCCATCAGGGTGTGACACTGTGTGAGGTCAAAGCAAGAGACAGCAATGAGTCAGAGAAAGAGGAAATTGCTTTGCACTGCGATACATGCCTAGGTCCCCAGGGTGATGGCAACTCAAGAGGAACAGCAAAATCTAATAGCAGGCAGCATCACTGGGACCTCCTGCGGAAGTGTGCTCCAGCCTTGGTTTATTCTCTTTTAAACCCCTTGAACATTGGAAGCATGACTTCATGACTTTGTATTTACAGTGCCTAGAACTGATTTTGCCTTTGAATAAGTAAACAGTGAAGGTTTATTGACTGAGTGTAAAAACATTCCCATGCCTTGCTTCTTCTATCTTTCCCTCCCCTAGACTTAGAAATCATAGAAACCAGGAGACTGGGTCCTGCTTGCCCCTCCCACCTCCCCTGTGCCACGCTAGCCACTCTGCTGCAGTGTGTGGTTGCTAACGTTTAGCTAAAAGGCTAGATAAGAGTGACTTCAGAGGGGGATTCCGTGAACTTTTCAGCCAGGATTTGGCCTGAGAAAGATTTCAAATCTTGTCCCTGCAATGCTTTAGCAGCATTAAAATCCAATGAAAGCCTTTCGTAAAGCGAAATCCACAGCAGCTCTCTGTGGTGTATAGGGCTACCAGGCAGATAAACCCGAGAGCAAATGCTTGCCTTGGTCTCGGCCACAGAATGATACAGGGATAACAAAGGGAAATGCCCCGGAATGTCAAGTCAAACAAATTGTAACTCTTTCTGCTGTGTTCCCTGACCTTGTTCTGAGGTAAGACACACCTGCAGGAGGGACATTTGGAATAAATGTGTTTATCACTCGAGACTTCTATCTGCTCAAAGAAAAAAAAACCCAAACTGTCTAAATCTTCCTTATGGAAGTACTGACATTTAGTTTGGCACATTTTCAGATACTAGAAAAGGAACTGTGACTTGACAAAAACAGAGATGTCAAGTTATTATAAAGCAAAAGAGGCAAATATTTTAAGACATTTAGAGAATAATTTTCACATAAGTGTGCAAATGCATGAGTTTCCAGTCACTGAGATTTCAATTTTTTTGTCAGTGACTACTATGTACATTAAGTAAAATAATTGTGGCTTTTTCTAATCTTCTAAAATCAAGTGAGAGGTTTATTTTCCTTTGCCTTATTCAAGTTTTTGTATTGTTTTTGCTTTCTGTCAAGGGTTGTTGTCCCAAAGTCCAAGAGTGTCCTATAAAGCTGAACTTTATCACATCTGAAGATGAAGGGGGTAGTTTTTCAGAGAAGCTATAGCCTCCATTTTAAAGTAGATATTAATCTTAAATTTGACATGTTTTTATCTGATGAACCTCACTCTGTGTGTTCCAAGTTTCAATTAAATCCCTCATGGGACAGCAAACACATTTGTTGACTTAATGAATGTTATATTCTTTTGTGAGACAAAATAACCCAGAGACATTTACAACTTGAAATGTTAGGGATCCAGCAAAACTGAGGGGATACAAAATACTTTCCAAAATAACAATGCTGTTTGGTATTTGCTGATACACTTACTGAATATGTCGCCTGCCCCCTCCGGCTGCCCTGCAAAGGGGCAGCTAATTCTGCATTTCCACCCTTCGCTCCTCACCAGCTTCTGCACCCTGCATCTTCTATGTTTCTGACATTTTAAGACAATATTTGATCCCTCCAAGTCTTTAATTATCATTTTACTATCTCCTCCATCATTCTACCTTTAAAGATAAAAGATTGGCCCAGGAATGAAATTATAAGGGGAAAGTTCATTTTTGTAATTCCAGTGATAGGACACCTTCTACATTTATTACTGTCCAAGTATCAGTAATTTGAAGGCAGAATTAAAAAAAAAAGCCTCATGGCAGAAACATTAATATGTCATGACCAAATCATATGGAGTCTCTTGAATTCTAAGGCAAAAAAAAAAAAAAAAAAAAAGACAGCCTGCTTTTAGACCTTCTGCTTTCCTTAACTTTGACCTTAGCCATTTCTCAATCAGCTGCTTACACATCCATTTCATACACTAGAGGTGTAGAAAATTTTGTAAGAAAAGCAACCAGCATAAAAATGACTTTTTTAAAGAAAGTTCAGCAACCTCTGTATAGATCGAATATGACATGTTCAAGTCACTGACTTCATTTATTAAATGCACTTCCCTGATGTGTTAAATAACTCCTTTTCCTAAGTGCAAACGGTTTGTGCAGCTCTCCCTGCCCCCCCTTCCCATCTCCATGATTTATGATGGTCCTCTGACAGCCTTCATATGTCTAGGGTCCATTAGGTAAGAAGGTAGTTTTACTTCTGGGTGAGTCCTGAAGTAATCCTGGGGCGAGCATTCTTGTTTGGCAATTTTCCTGGGAATTTATAAAGGAGCAAAATGAAAAAGAATAATCTGGAATAGAGATTTTTAGGAAGTTTTCTCTTGCTTTTAAGAGGCTTTATGGTTTTCTTCCATTATTATTATTTTCTTTCATTGTTATTATTTTTAGCATATAAGTGCACATTGTTCTTTCTTTTAAGAACATGTAGAATTAGAACAGAGGTGACTGTAGGAAGGTGATGTGACTCTTTCAAAAAGATTTGGGGAAAAAAGGTGGAGCTGATGGAGTCATAAATTGGGGCCACTTGTTGGAACCCTGTGGATGGAAAAATGTATCTTACCTTTAAAACATGGTCTCGTGCTCGTCAATCAGTAAAGGGTGTGGTGCTACCCTTGTCTGGACCAGCTGCGAATGTGGGAGCAGTATCAGTGTGTGGGTGTGTCTGAAACACACCCCAGAAAACTGAAGCTGCTGGGCTGCTGGTAGGGATTGACCATAAGTTAAGTAGCTGAATAATTCAAAGTGCTTGCTTTTTCCCCCCTTAATTCTCCAGTGGTGTTTGATGTCTAAGCATTACTCCTACCTCTGAACATTGTTACTCTGAGGGCTGGTATTTAAAATGAAAAGTATTCGTTTGAAAAAGGGATTAATACTCCGATAGATATGAATTTATACTGCAAGTGTTTTGCACAATTTCCTTTAAAATGGAGTTGCAAATGTGTCAGCCCTTTTTCTTTCCTTTGAATAGATTTTATTACTAGATCAAGAACTGCCCACTGCCAAGCTCAGTAAAATGTAAAATCATTCCTATCTTCCTGACCTATAACAGGCTGAGGTTTCTGAGTAACTTTTAGTTAAAAGAATAATGATGATTCTTAAAAACATGAAAATACTGGTTACAGGTTGCTGCTCGTCCTCAGGCCTAGCTCCAGCACAGTGTCACGATGAAAGAGCTCGGATGAAATCTAAATGTGGTGTTAGAAGTCCATTGCTGGATTAATCATTTGAAATAAAAATGTCACAGTTATGACTCTTTGGGAACTGCTGCACTTAACTCCCAAACTGTTGCTTTTAAAAAGGCTAATTCGGGGTTGGGTACATTAATGTCAACGTCCTATAAAACTGCCAGCTTGGAAAAAAAAAGATGTCAGCAGAGACCTTTTTCTAGCCCATGTCAGCACAAAAGGGTGCCTTGGTTGTTTCATCTCTAAACAGCTGCATGCTTTCATTGACATTTGGTGACCTTTCTTTGTGCTCCCAGCCTAACCTCTTAGGTTATTTCCTGGCCTCCCTCTTGTGACCTTTGACCAAGGCTGACCTTTAACTGGAGAATGTGACATTTTGTTCTCCTCCAGCTGACATGTGATGCTCTCATTTTTCAAAGGTATGTGAAAATAATGACCCCGAGTGACCTTTGAGTTTCCTTTCATTTATTGGTTGTTTTTGGTGCTTGTCTGGCACATCCTAGCCTAGGTGAAGGGGGGTGAGTAGAGGTTGGGCTAGGATAGAGTGGCCAGTATCTGTTTTTATTCCATTTCTAATCCCTTTCCTGTCTGACTGGCCACTGTACTACTTACAGCTAAGCCTTAGTATTTTCTGCTTATTGATTTGTGGACAATTTTGGTCTTTAAACAACAAACAGATCGTTTTGAAATTTAAGAAATTGGTACAGTGAGTGAAACTACTTGTTTCTATCATTTTCCTACTAGTGGCATTTCTGAAGCTAGTTTTTCAATTGATAATTTCAATACATTTATGTTTAGAAAATGAGTAACACATGTAGTAATATGTGAAAAATGAGTAATTAAAAAAATTTGTCATTTATGTTCTACATACAAATGATCTAGTTGGATCTTTGAAGAGTTCCCTTTCTAAATTAAAGTTTTATATATTTTATCATATATTTCAATAAACCTTGATTATTTCTATAGGTTTAATGTGACATTAATTTAAATATGTGTATTTATAATATATGGATGTAAACAATGGGTACTGAGTATAAAGAAAAAAATTAAATTTGAGCACTGACAACATAGTCATAAATTACTTAAATTAGATTTAGAAATTTTGATTAGAGAAAATTTGTGAGTTTAGATACACTGACATTACTTTTTATTTCATATTCTACTAAATAATCTATGACATCTGATATCTAGTTGTTCAACAAGACAAATTATATTTCCACTTTGAAAAGAAAATGAAGTAGGGAATCATCAGACTCTTTACATAATGTGCATTTGCTTGTATTTGTTCAGAGTCAACTCTCACCTCACATAATTACCTCTAGAACAGACCCATCACTGTACAACACTGAGGACGAGAGTTTGGATTACTTGGCAAAAGTTAGCACGGTCATTAACTCTGAGATTTCACGACTTCGAGATGCTGACGGTGAATGGCTTGAGGGTTATTGTAAGTACAGTGACAATTACACGTCTTCAGCAGAAACCCAGGGATCCCCAACTGTGCACGTTGAGGTAAGAAGAGCCTATCATTCCTAAGCTATCATACTCTCCTAATTTCATCTTCAAACACTGGAGGAAAAAAAATATACTGTAATTTATTTATTTGGGGATATACTAAAAATAAGACCTTTATTTAATCATATGATACTTTTTCTACTTATAATACAGTCCATTGCTTGAATCGGAATTTAAGAAGCATTGAAACAAGATATTGCTTTCCTCCAAAGGACCTATGGTAAAAACTACCCTTTATCATTCATGAAATAATGCGATAGTTTCAAATAGGATACAACAGAGGTAGATGCTTCAAGGAGCATGTCTGTTTGAAGCCTCAACAGTACTTGGCCATCAACTACCCTGATGCAGGGTGGAATCTTCCTAGAGAAAACAGGCTTTTAGTTTTCATTTACAAACCGTTGCCAGATGGGCGCTGCACTACACAGATATTTGAAAAGCCACCACGAATACAGAACTCTAGAAACATGGAGATAAAATACAAATCAGATGTAGATATGGCCTTCAAGGAAGATGCAATCTGGTAGAGGAAAAAAATTATTATAGCACTCTGAAATTTCTAATGCTATAAAAAATAAAGTTCTGTAGGAGTTCCATTAAAAATAAAAACCTTTAACTTAAATCAATATATCTTTCCAATTTTAATGGCCCTATTCAAAGAATTGTAAAATTCCACTCACGGATAATTTTTTGGCTCATCTGTAAGATTCTCATTCTCACTTCTAATGCCACTGTCCTGGTGCCTAATTAGTATATGCAAGTATTGTTTTATCATCCATTAGTCATTTAAATAAGCCCTACAAATAATTATATTTATGTCCATTAACTTCTTTGGGTGAAAGATAGAACTAATGCCAAAGCCTGACCTCCGAACTCTCAAACAACAACAACATGTTTAAATTCCTAGGTTAGGGTTTTCTGGTTGCAAAGCAAACTAGAGAGATAGCAATGAAAGTAGGATATAAAGCTCACTTAATGTGACCAAGAATTGCAAAGGCAAAGATTTGTTGGGTACCTCCAGGACATCTATATGTTTACTCTGTCCACAATCAACATGAGTACTTGCCTGATGATTTTTTATCACTTAGGCCTAATAGTGACTACTTAACCAATCTTTTATCTCTTTAAAAGAACCAATGACATGTTTCATAGACTTAGAAGAAAATCTCAAAAATTACTCTGAAAAATGTACCTTCTGAATGTTCACAGCATAAATATGATTTTGTACACATTTCCATTCAAGTAGATTTAATCCAATAAAAGACCAAGTTAAAAATATTTCATGGGTCTTACACTGAATTGAAGGAAAGGAGGTTGCACTGATTGATGATCAGAAGTGTGTACAGGGTGTATGTACTGCCAGGGTAAAAATATTCACTGAAAGTAAGCTGCACCAGAAAAAAATAACAGCAAAGAAGTGATCAATATGTTGATAATTACATGCATTATATTGGAGAAATATTTGTTATTTTGCATGGCTTTATAAAGAAATAATTAAATTTACCATGCATTTATCTCCTCTATGCATTTTTTTTGAAACAGCATTAGAAACCTGTTTTTGCATTTAGCTCATTTTGTTCTCTGTGAAGATTCTAACTTGTCAGGTATTTATTTACCTTTAAAGATAAATGTTTTACTTGTTCAAAAAAGCTTTCACCTAATAATAAAATATGATTTGCCTCACTTTAAACCACTTTGCCCATGAAGCAAAGTGGTTTAAAATGATAAAAGGGTGACCAAGTTATAAATGTTGAAAAAACGTGTCTGTCAGGAGACACAAGTTTCCCTCTCCGAACCCCAGTAAGCCAGCTTTGAAGAGAGCCGAAGTCTGTTTCCTGCTTTGTGATACTGCCTTATTCTTCTTTAGGTGTCTTTCACCACAAAGGGCCTGGGCTCCCATGAAGTAGATTCCTAAGAAGCCATAAATCTGCCTCCTTGGCCAAGTACAGTTTTTAAAAGCATCTGTTTTGTTAAGCACCAGAAATAACCAGATTTCCAGATCTTTTGGTACCTGAGGTGTCAAACTTGGCCATGATTTTCAGATTATTAGAATTAATATAAACTCCAAATGTAACACTCTATATAGGGAACATAGCAAAAAGTAACAAATTTTCAGTTTTATACAGTTTAAAAAAACAAACAAATGTTCCATGAGTTGTCTGATTACATGTGTCAACACAATTTTCTCTGTGGTTCTTCATGTAATTACAACTCTGTCTTGCTTTTACCTTGCAGGTGAGAGATATTGTAATTCTTGCTAATTTCACTGAAATTTCCTGCTTTTTCTTGAGGAGAGGTTGAGATATCATGGATATATATCTGCATTATTATTAATTTAAAGGTACATACTTTTTTCTTCCTTTTGTAAGAATTTAATTTTTAAAATATTTATGCAATAATAATAATTCCTTTATTTTGGATCCATTAATTCCATGACAGTTGATCATTTAACTTTGGAGTTAGAGAAGAAGTGATTTTATAATGGTTAGAGAGCAACAAATTTCTAAATCATGTCTAGTGAAAACAACAGTCTTGGAAACTACCAAAATTCACTGTACTTTGCTAGTGCAATGAGTCTCTACTTTTATTTTAAAATTCATAGTAACATATTTTGAGTATCAGATTTTTATCCTCTCAGATCCAACTGGATCCTTATTTTACTGCTAAAAGTGATAAAGTATTTCCTTACTTAAAAAAAAAATACTTTGAGCTCTGGCCAATGTGGCTCAGTCAGTCAGAGTGTCATCCCATAGACTAAAAGGTTGTGGGTTCTATCCCCCATCAGGCACATGAGGCAACTGAGTGATGTTTCTCCCTCAGATCCATCTCTCTCTCTCTCTCTCTCAAATCAATAAAAACTATTCTCAGGTGAGGATTAAAGAGTAATATGAAATGTTCTTTCTAAAATTAACAATAAAATCCTTTGTCTTACTGCACTGATAGTTTTATTTTCTTTTTTAAATTTATTTTTATTTTTTATTTATTTTTATTTTAATTGTTATTCAAGTACAAGTACAGTTTTCTATCTTTTACTCCCATCCCAGTCCACCCCCCCGTTGCTCCCCACCTCCCTCCCAATTCCACCCCCCTTAGTTTTTGTCCATGTGTCCTTTATACTTGTTCCTATAATCCCTTCCCTTTTTCCCCTGAAATTCCCTCCCCTCTCCCCTCTGGTTACTGTCATCCCATTTTCTATTTCAATGTCCTTGGTTATATTTTGCTTGCTTGTTTGTTTTGTTGTTTAGGTTCCTATTAAAGGTAAGATCATATGATAGTTGTCTGTTACTGCCTGGCTTATTTCACTTAGCATAATGCTTTCCAGTTCCATCCATGCTGTTGCAAAGGGTAGGAGCTCCTTCTTTCTTTCTGCCACATAGAATTCCATTGTGTAAATGTACTGTAGTTTTTTGATCCATTCATTTACTGATGGGCACCTAGGTTGCTTCCAACACTTGGCTATTGTATGCACTGATAGTTTTATTTTCAAAGGTCAATAAATTACTCCATGGATATAATAATTCAATATGTATTCTTGAATGAAGTTGAAATATCCTCTTTATGCACATAATCCGCAAAAGAATTTATTTCAGCAGGGTAATAGTTAATTTATAGTGTTAATATGAAAAGGGCAGAAAAAGATAACAACCCAATTTAAGTAAAGATTTTAGCACATATATACTTAAGGAAAATAAACATCAAAAAGAAAACTATATCTGATAATTCAGATCACATTTAGATGCACACACACAAAAATGTCAAAATCAGTAGGGGGTAATTGTATCCCAAACAGATTTCTGTTACTCACATCACCCCTTCTTGGTTTGAAAGTTAATCATGTGATCTAGAGGGTTTTTGAAGGAATGGAAAAGGGGAAGCAAATGAGAGGGAAAAGGAACTGATAATACTACTTTCCAAGAAGGCCATCAATTACAAAGTTTGGTCTTGAGATGGAGTTGGAGTAAGTTAAAGTCATTAAAAATTACAATTTTAAATACTTTGATATTTTCATGTGATACCATTCACTGGATATTGTTTTTGAAGAAACAGATAAAGAATTCCAAGTTCTATGTAATCCCTAAAAAGGCTGACCAGAAACCAGAAATGTCTTAATATTTAGAGGTGCTTGTTAGGAGTTTCCCACCGGTAAGGTAGGGGTAGGGATAGCAGAGCATGCATTTATTACAGTCCAGGACAAATATCGACACATGTGTTTTGTTAATGTTTAAAGGGTTCAGTATAGGCTTCCCTAAGATGTGCCACTTTGGCGGATGAATATTTTGAGCTGAAGGTAATTAAGATCCTGTAGGCCCACAAGAAACTTCTACCTCTTCCTTAAAGAATTTAAATTAGGAAATTTGCCTGTAACAAGAGTTATCCCCAAAATAACTTTTTATGACCTACCTACAGGATCAGACCCTGTTTCTAATTACTGAACATTGGCCCTCTTTATGGTCCTGCAAATGACCTTACTCCCCTCTGAAGTTCCAAGGGGCCTTACCTCATTTGTAGCTCAGAATAGCACATGTCTCATTTTCCCTTTCTGTCTCTGAATCTCTTAGGTATGTGGGGTATCTGATTCTCTTATATGTGATGTTCTCATACATACATGTAATTAAATGTGATCATTTCTCTCTTGTTAATCAGTCTTATATCTGTTTGGCTACTAGACTGGCTTAATGAGCCTAAAAGGATAGAGGAGAGTTTATCCTTCCCCCAAAATGGGAAATTCAAAAAGGCTGACTGTATAAAATTTCTCATGAGCTTATTTTGGGGAAAAAAGAGTAATGTTTAGGCAAACAACTCAGAGAAGAAGTAAAAATGTATCTCAAAAATGGACTTGGAAAAGAAGTAGTTTTCATTTTCCTTTTTCAAAACTCCAAAAATAATACATAATCTGAAGAATATAAATTGGAGATTTCAAGACAGGTTCAATGAGATCTTTGTTTTCTTGAAGGCCCTTGATGTGTGTACAGTAGTGAAATGGCACCAGTTTTACAAAATTATAATAGGTGACTGTTGACTCTAAATATTGAAGCACACAGCAGAATCATATGCCCACAGATTCTAGGAAAATTTCGGGTTGTCATAGTGACTCTTAGTGCCTTAAACCTGTGTGATGACTAACGAAGGTCATGTAAGTTGTTTTGACAGACATCTAAGATATTTGAAATGTTTTATTTTAAACTTTTTTACATTTTTTTGTTCTTTTCACACAAGGGTTGATTCATTAAAGTTTGAAGTTAAGACAATTACCAGTAAGGAGACTCGACTGGATATTTTTATTTTAGTGGCATTGTCACAGCCTTAGGTGACTTCCAATGTAGTTGTTTATGCAATACTATCTTTTGATATGCTAGCAGTGTTGTTCTTTAAAAATATTTCTATCATAATGGTGCATAAGGTGACATTGGGGACAGAAATAGTTATGAAGGTATCACCAGGATTTATGATGTAAATATGTATATGAGATCTTTTCATAATGTAGATTACACAAATTTGAATTAAGTGACTTTTAAGAACATTGATTATTGATCTGATAAACTATTAGATCCATTAGGGCTTTTTGTGTAAATAAAAAAATTTTTAAATGCATGCTGTGTTATAATAAAAATTCCTATGAAAAGTGCTTATGGTCTCTTGCATGCTGAATAGCCACTTTTCAACATTAAATGCCTTGGCCAAAAACACATTTTGAAATTAAGAGTCATTTAAGTTATACAACTACAAAAAAAAAGCACTCCTGAGATTACTCAGCATACTCAGCCTGTACTTTAGCACTTATATTACTTTAAAATGACCAAGACATTTTGTTTAAAATCTCTGTAAACATGACTTTCACATTTTTTAATGGCATGCCATTCTGTGCTCTACTAATTATAGTATATACTCAGCCCCAAAAGAATTATACTTTTTGTTGTGGTACTGATGCCTACTTTTAAACATTTATAGGTGTCAAGAAACCTTATGCAGTGATAAGTTACATTCATAAAAACACATGCATCATGGAAATATGTCATCACTCTGAAAAGAAATGTGTTTTGTCTGTGCTGGGAATAAAGATTAAACCTGGTTCTTCATAGCTCTTTGTGACATCTCATAAAAGTAGAGAGCGTCCTCCCATTTGTTAAACTTTCAATAAGTCATATTGATGAATTAATTAATGGCCCATCCTCACCTACACTGTAAGTTCCTTGAGGACAGGAAATGGCTATAGCTTATTTATTTTCACACACCAGCAATGTCCTGCTTGACAAATGTCTGATGAATGCATGTGTCTAAAAGGAATAAAACATCTTTTCTATCAAAACAAAAGGACTATAGGCATTATAAAGAACATAGATCTTTCCAAGGAAAGATATTACATAGAATGTTTTAGAATAATAAAATTTTAGAGTTGGAAGATTTTGCTGCTTGTGGAAGTGACTGTTTCTATACATTCAACACCACATTCACTCAATTGAAAATTGCTGTTTTTAAAACTTGAGTCCCTCCCTCTTCCCTATTTCAGACCTTTTATCTTTCAGTGATGAGGAATAATCCGGGAACTAGCTCTCTATTTGTACTGTTTACCTAATTTGGCACAAAGTTCATAGTTAATTTTCACAGATCAACACTACTTGGGAGTGGAAAAGAGAATTATTTCTCTAAACTGTTTAACTCACTTGTCTTGGGCAATAAGTTAATGAGGCCAAAGCAATACACTCTCCCTCTGTAGCCACACTTTGGCCTATTTACTTCTTGCATTGCTCTCATTGAGGGGTTAGGAGAGAGTAGAAGGATTCAGGCCTCCTGAGAAAGCAAGTCACTGCATAGGCCCTGCTCTCAGCAGGTCATTAGCGTCACTGCTTTACAGGAAAGACAGCATGATAATAATTCCTTGCAGGTCATCCCTTGGCACAACAGCGCTATGATTAAGGGATGCACAAAGCGAGACTTGGCCTGTGGGTTATCCCTCCTCCTCACCCTATTTCCTAGTTAATAAATGTAGGAGAATGAATGAGATGTGAAGAGTGAGGAATCATTATTACAAAAAAAAAAAAGTCTTAAATCACCACAAATACAAGTACATAAATATAAGATGATTTCAACAGGCCAACATCCTAACTTTAAACATGTTTGTAATGTCATGTGAACTTTAAAAGATGCGTACACTTTTTGCAGCCAAGATAAATACCCTGTATTACGTGAAGGTTTGCATTGGTATGAGACTTCTGGAGTTTGAACTAGTTGGTGGGGGATGGGAAGCCCAGCTGGCTTGAGTGCCGGCACAGGAAGCACGACTGAGGTAAGCTCACTCACTGCGATTCTTTTTCAGGTCACTAAACTTGCTAATTAATGAAGGATCAACAACTGGTGCCAATAGCCAGGCCCTCTTTGGAGATTGCTGGGCCATGTGCTTTTCTAGTGCTAGTTCTCTTTACCCCTGCTTTACCCCTACTGTTTTTATGGCTATTGCTGCTGGTGCTGTTGTTTTTTTGTTATCTTTATTCAAGCATCTTTTTGTTACTGTTGTTGTCGTTCCAGAAATTTATGTGATAGAAGTAATTTTAAACCTTTAAGTATCGGAAGTACCAGAATATCAGATACTCAGTGGAAAATGGGATTGACAACCCTGGAGGGAACATCATTTATTAAGAACCCAATAGATAAGGATCTCCTGTTATAAAATAAATCCAGTAGGCAGACAGAAAGCATGGCCACACAATAGGTCAAAGTAATTTCTAAGCTCAGTGGACTTCAGTAAGACATATCCAGCATATATCATATCAATGAAGGTATGTATGTGGAGATTTGGGAAGTGACCTTACTCCTAAAGGTTAGCCTGGTTTGTACCCAGCAGACACTGATGATGCAGCCTGAAGACAATTACAGCTGGCCTTCACTTAGGTTGGTCAGAACCCAGGCAGTCCTGGTTCTTTAATATTATGATTTATTACCAGGTCTAAAGGAATACCTAAAATAAGTGCCTGCTTGTTGTTAAATGGAAATATATTGCACACTCACTAGATCTTCTTAAAATTTCACAGCCACACTGGGAAATAAGCAAGCAGGATTCATTACCCCCACGTGAGCAATGAAGGAACAAGATTTAGAAAGGTTTGGGAGTGCTTGTTTTGTGTCTTTCCCACACTAGTAAACCATTACTCCTCACAGTGCGTGAACGCATAGCAATGAGTTCACTCCCCTGGCACTACAGCTCCATTCTGTTTACAAGTGAAACCCAAAGAAATGATTATTTCAGGGTACAGGTACCATTCTTCATATTAAAGAGAAATACTCTGTCTCTGTTGGCAGACTCTCTATAGCTCTTAATATGTTTGGGTGACAAGAGGCAGGAGGGAGTCAGAGAAGGAAGCTCAGCTCTGGCCTTACCAGCTGGAGGGCCCGCCTAGGCCACCTCACTTCTGAGAACTTCGGTCTCCTCATCTGGAAAACGAGGAGACGGTCCACACAGAATTGTGGCATCAGTTTGTTCTTTTCAGGCCCACACTGCACCGTGTGCTTTGGCTCCTGTGTCTAATGCATTCTTCAGCCCTTTCAAAACTTCTTTTGAGGAGGGAAAGAAGTGATTTTGCCAAGAAATCAATACAGGGTACCAGCTTGAAGGGCTACTTCTCAGGAATAATAGCATTAAAGTTAATGTCTGAAAGGTGAAACTGCAGCATGCATAGATTTGCCCAAGGTAAAAAAGAGTATATTTTGTGGTGTGGCATGAGAGGTGTGGCAGCACCCAGATGTGCTACCCCCACCCCCTTTCAAGAAGGAATGTGCTATGCGGCTGCGGGCAAGGGGTCAGTGTAGAGCCTCCAGCCAGCAGCTCCTTCAGGGTTGGCTTCAACTTCAGAGTGTGGCCTCTTTACCCAAGGTCCTCCCTCCGCCCACTACCTATGTGCAGTAATGAACGAAAGGGTGTGCATGGAAATATGAGGCCTCAGTCACTTGGGCCACATGAGGGGACATGGACAGACAATCCCCTCTTAAGAGCTCACTTCCAGGATGGCCAAAGTTTTTTTTTTTTAATTTAATTTTATTTTAATTGTTGTTCAAGTACAGTTTTCTCTTTTATTCCCATCCCAGCCTACCCGCCCCCAGCCCTCCCCACCTCCTTCCCATTTCCACCCCCGCTAGTTTTTGTCCATGTGTCCTTTATACTTGTTCCTGTAAACGCTTCTCCTTTCCCCCTGAAATACCCTCCCCTCTCCCCTCTGGTCTCTATTTCAGTGTTTTTGGTCATATTTTGCTTGTTTGGTTTGTTGTTTAGGTTCCTATTAAAGGTGAGATCATATGGTATTGGCCTTTCACCGTCTGGCTGAGTTCGCTTAGCATAATGCTTTCCAGTTCCATCCCAAAGGGTAGGAGCTCCTTTGTCATGGCAGATCAACTGCTCTTCACCGACCAAGAATGGGCATGTGGACTGTGCTTGGGGCTGGGGGATTGAGGAGAGGAGGTGCTAGGGAGCAAGACAAGGTGCTGGAAATCTGTGTTCAAACCTCATTTGATACCAAAGTATGGGGAAATGCATGTTAAAAGGACCATAGCAAGAAACAGATAAAGCAGGAAAACAAGGACACATTAGTGTTTACTGAGGAAAGTACCTAAATATGGAGGTCTCAGGGACAATGATGTTGTAATGGCTGAGATTCACTGGGTTGGTGTGGGGCAGGGTGGATGGGGTGGGGGGTGATCTTTAGGGAACCTCAAGTTCAGAATTCCCTCTGGCTGGCCTCCTCTGAACCCAAGTTTCTGTTTAGAGAAAGACAAGTAATCCAATTTCAAATGCTCATGGTTATTTTAATCCTATTTAAAAAAGATTGAATAGACATATCTCCAAAGAAGCTATACATGTGGCCAATAAGCACATGAAAAATGCTCAACATTATTATACATTAGGGAAATGCAAATGAAAACCATAACAAGACACTACTCCATACCTTCTGGATGGCTACAACCAAGAAAATGGAAAGAAAGAAAAATAACAAGCATTGAGAAGAACAGAGATAAACTGGAGCCCTCAGACATAGTATGTAAAATGATGCTGCCACTTTGGAAAATAGTTTGGAAGTTCTGCAAACAGGAAAATACAGAGCCACCACACATCACTTTACCATGACCCAGCAATTTAACTTCTAGATGTATACCCAAGAGAAATGAAAGCATACATTCACACAAAAACTTGTACATGAACATTCACAGTGGCTTTATTCATAATAACCAGAAGGTAGAAATAACCCACGTGTCTATGTACTGCATGTCCTTGCAACAGAATATTATCCAGCAATTGAAAGGGCTGAGTACTTACATATGGTGCAAGAAGGAAAGGCCTTGAAAACACTGTGCTGAAATAAAGAAGGCAATCACCATAGGTCACATATTGCAGGGTTCCATTCCTATGAAAGCACATGAGGTGTAACTCTGTAATATCAGAATGTAGACTGGGGTCCCTAGTGCTGGCATCGTTGGGTGGGGTATAGAGTGAATGCTAATTGATAAAAGATTTTTTGATGGTGGTGAAAATGTTTTGACCTTAGATTATGGCGATGGTTACACAACTCTCTGCATACCTTAAAACTATTTAATTTGGTGGATTTTATGGTATGTGATTTATGTCTCAATAAAAAAAAATTTTAAAAAACCAAGACCAGACAAGGGCTTATACACCTTTTCCAGAAGATGGTAGAAATTCCAAAACTCATTGAACTTCTGAGATCTTTTTGAAACATTGTACATTCTTTAAGAAATTTATATATGCATGTAATCAAAACATCCTGATGTATAAATCAAATGTTTTTCAAATTTAAGTGAAATTAGATTGAGTAAATTCAAAATGAAATTGTCTGTCAAAGTGATATGTTATCATTGCAGAGTTATTTGACTTTTTCCCTTTATAAGGTTAATTTTTTACAACTTCTTTTGAATTCCTTTTCAGGTATGTGAAGTTATGGTACTCTTATGTTGGCTAATACTTAAGTTTTAAGGCATAATATCCAGTGGTTGCAGTAATAGATGAATAGTCTTCTGTTGTTTTTCAAACTGATGATAATAGATATGCCTCCATTAACATAATAATCATGTTATAATGATTTTAATGTACCAGCTGAATACAGAAAACAACTCTAACGTCTTGCCCAGTGTTCCTTTAGATCTGGCCTGGAAATGCATATTTTCCCACCACTTGGATGACACCATTGATATTCACATATGAGAAACTCATCCATTCACTATTAGTTATGAATATAATCTCATTTTATGAACTAGCAAAGGGTCGTAATCAAAGTTCTAGACATGTGTTACTTAGTACTCAGTCCCTCTCACAGCCCAGGACTGCACTGTGCCTGGAAACCAGTAGCGGGTGTCGACAGAACACCCTTTCAACCTACTCACTATCTGTGATTTCTGACACTCCCAGGATCAGACACCTGGAGAGGAAAGTTTAAAATACTCAGCCACAGGGACATGAGGGGACTGAAATTCCACTCACATTCTGCTCACCAACCATCTGCCTTGGTATAAGGTTGTGTCTATTGGGAAGAGGCACCATTCAGAGTGGAAGATGGTTACCATCTGCTCACAAACCCTTTGTCCATTGAGTGGGAATGCATCTTCTTCCACAGAGTACCATTTATTAATCTTTTTAAGCTAGGAAATTCTCAACGTTATAAAGGTAGAACTGCTCTAACCCTGGCCAGGTGACTCAGTTGGTTGGAGTATCATCCCATACATCAAAAAACTTCAGGTTCGATTCCCAGTCAGGGCACATACCTACATTGTGGGTTTGATCCCAGGTCGGGGCACCTGTGGGAGGCAACCAATTGATGTTCTCTCTCACATCAGTGTTTCTCTCTCTCTTCCTCTCCCTCCCCCTCTCTCTCTGTCTCCTTCTCTCCCCTCCTCTCTCTCTAAAATCAATAAATGTATCCTTAGGTAAGAATTTTTTTAAAAAGTAGAACTCCCCTATACCACCACTTAGCTTAGACAGTGATCAAATCTCTGGGATGCCTTTTCATTTCACACGAAGCTATCATTCCATGGACAACCAGCAGCCTTGAATATGAGATGTTGCTTCAGTGATCCTCAGATTGTGCCTCTGTTTATATAAACCCTCCCTCCACAATCCACACCACTTGTCTAAATCATGCTTATCCTTTCATCTCCTCTGTGAGATCTTACCCTGATGGACCTGGTGTACTCCTCCCTCCCTCCTTTGGAAACCCGAAGCACTCAGTGCCTATTCACTGCGCACTTTTCCAATGATGTGCTACGTTCTTCCCCATCCCCTTCTTTCTTCTCTCCCTTCTTCCCTTATTTCCTCCTTTCCTTTTCCTTCCTCTTGTCCACCCTCCCTTCTCTCCTTATTATCTCTCTCTCTCTTTTTCTAATCTAACTTTTACTTCCATGTAAATATATGTTCTTCATTTTAGAAGTCAAGTGGTATAGCTCTCTGAACTAAAAAGAATAGTTTCCCTACTTCCCGCTTCCTAGTTCTATGTCTCAGAGCAGTGACTTTCTGTTGCTCGGCCTGTCCTTTCTGCCATTTACTGTCACGTTTCTAAATAACTTACTTAAATTGCTATTTGTAGGCCTTTTCTTTTCAATTTATAGATTGTTCATTTATTTCCTTCTAAAAAACACTACAATTTATTAGTCTGACCTCAATGCCAAACTATTACTTCTCTTTACCCCACCTTTCTGTCCTAGGTTCAAGGGACTTTAGAAATCAGTATTTAGTGTTTGCATTGTATGCTTAAGTTAAATTTTTGTTCACATTGAGTCTTATAGGAAACATGTTTGCATTTCGTTTCTTGTATAGTGCTCAGTTTGTCCTGGTTTTAATAACTGCCTTATTTATTTGTTGGTATCTATCATTAATTTGTCTGTAATCTGACTGATCTCCAACCCCTGTGAATGCAGTCAGGCATTCTGTCTCCGCGGCTCTCTTGGGGAAACCCCTCAGGAACCGTCTGCTTTCCCGTTCTGATCTGGACCCACTGCTTTGTGAGCCTGAGCACAGTTATTCTCCTGGGACTTTCCTTCATCTTCTTCTTGGGAATTCCCTTATCTTCTCAGCCACACTGGATCCATCCCAGTTCCTAAATCATTTGTTGTCCTCAATTTGTGCCCTTGGTTTGCAGCACCCACGCCACTACCCTTCCAGGAAGGTGAGTGTGTCCTGGGGGGGTATGTGTGTAGGGTAGTGGGTAGGGAAGAAAAACTATTTTGAAATTTTGTTGCTTGTCTGAGAATGTCTTCATTCTATCTACATACTTGATTTTGTTTGAATTTTCTCTTAAAATTCTGAAGGGTTTTCTCTATTGAATTCTAGCTTTCAGGGTGACTAGTGTAAAGCATAAAACCATTTTAATTCTGATACTTCTCTGCAATATTTGGAGATACCCTGTTTGTCTTAGGTTTTCTTGATGAGAGTTCTATATTTTTATTACACAGTATGTAAATAGATTTTTTAGAATTTGTGTTCCAAACATTGATCAAGTTTTCACTACATGCAACAACTATTGCAGAATTCATGTCTGGAGTTCTACAAAATTTTATTTTATTATTTTCTCATTATTCCCTAGCCTCCATTTTCTATTTTCTCAATTTCCTTTATCTGCCTATTGAGTAGCCAAGCTTGATTCTCTAATTTTCTTACCTTTTCTCTCCTGTTTAAGATATGTCCTAAATTATCTTTTGTTCTTGTTTTAAAAATTCAGTCATCTCTTAAATCTTGTTATATTAATTCAAGTTACTTTAAAAATTTTTTCTATTTTATTGAAGGTTTTTTCTGTTTCAAAAGTAATATTTAATTATAGCAGCTTTTCTCAAAACACTGGCTCTCAGTCCACTCCAGAGTGAGGTTCTAAAGCACTGAGAAAAAGGTCTGCGAGACCAGGCTCATGGATTGCCAGTGTTTTCAGACCAGTAAATTCTGCTAATGTTGGTTCTCCAGTCTCCGGCCAAGTGGAACGTACGTCTGGCAGTTTGCAATCTGGGACCCCTGGGTGAAGGGAGAAAGGGTGGCTCAAGCATCTCACCATTTACAATGAAGACAATCGCCTGACACCTTCATTCGGAGTAATGGCCTCCCTTCCATGGTCACTGTGTCTGCTGTGCACCAGGCTGGAGCTTCACTTTAATGGGATTCAATAATCTTCTCAGTCCCTTACAGAGTCTTGGAGGGGCAGCCGACTTGCTGTATGAATGAGAAAACATCAGGGGATACAACCATTTCCTACAATGTTTCAATTAATCTGTCTGGGGTCAGGCACCTTCCTACCTTCTTTTTCTGAGCTGCCGGGTGCCAGTCCCAGTCTTTTTAGGGTTCTGTGGTTGCTCCTGCCTTCTTTCCATCGAGCGTGCAAATTTCTAGGGCACACCACTTGCCCATGATGTATCTGTTTTTTCATCTGTTCCTCTGCCCTTTGCACTTGTCATCTGATGGCTTCTGGGAAATAAGAATATGTGTTCAAACTGCCACATTTAGTTAAAGTCGGTTTTATCGTTTCTTTCTAGCCATTTGCTCTTTGTTCAAAATATTTTCACTTCCCCTCATTTCATTCTTCCCAGCCCCCAATTATCCCAGAGCAGTGGCTGTGGCCTGCTCCTGATCTGAGAAGTGAGTAGGAAAGTCATGGCAGGACTGTTTTTCAAGACGGCAAGGAGTGAGGGAGAAACTGAGAGAAGTGGCCTGACCTCAGGGACACGAGCTGTGCTCAGCCTAGGCTGTGGTATGGGTCACATGCAGGGGAGAATGGGCCCTGCCGAGGATGGGAGGCAGCTGGTCGGCAACTATGAGTCTCTGGCTGGGGGTCATTCCAGCTCTTCTGGAGAGAAAGAGGTAGGGGAGGTCTAGACTTGGTCAGGAGACCTCCTCAGAAGCTAAGCAAATCCAGAGCTGGTTGCGGTCACTAGTCCCTGGTTTTACCACCAGTGGACATACAAGCAAGACGTTTGGAAAAACAAAAAGCAAGAATGGTCTCTGGACTCTGTTGGCTGCATGCATGTCCCAGCTCTATAGTTTGCTAGTTGCTAGCCCCATGGAACAGTTATTTAACTCTTAGCCCCATGGAAGAGTTATTTAACTCTCTTTCCAATTGTAAAATGAGATCACTAGTTTTACGTTCCTGCCAGGGTTATTGTGAAGATTAAATCTGCTAATATACATAAAGGCCTTAAAATACCTTCAGGTATTTAGTAATGACTCAATAAAAGAATGATCAGGGCTTCATCCAATCAAGCTTCCTGTGCGTAACATAGTAGGTGCTCAACACGTTTTTTATTTTTAACTAGGTGAGTGAAATACATCTAGAAAGAATCTAGAGATATAGGACTACCTTTGTCTCTGAATGATATGGTCAGTTTCTGTGCTTGACAGCAGGACTTTCAAAGAATAATTTTCATGGTTGCCTTGAGTTGGAATAATTAGCCACATAGCTCTGCAATCAAAGAGACAAACAATTTGAAGTCTGCTCCAATAACACCACCAGACAGACAAATCATAACGGATTAACCAAGAGCTATGCTTTGTCTGGGACAGTAACAACTCTGCCCCAGGCACATCGCACAGCCTTTCAGGACTCGTACAGATCAGCAAGGACCCAAATGGCTGGTAATTTCTAATTTATAAACACTGCTTGACGCAGGCAGTTGGGCACTCTGCCATCCTGCTATGACCTGAAATGGCACTGCCCCTCTTCAGTGCACTGAAAGCAATTCCAAGTGACTTAGTAACTCTTTACCCCCTCCCTGTCGGGGTCCACAGACGCCATTGGATGGAGAAGCCTTCCAGTGGCCTCAGGACAAGGGGTTCAGGTTACAGCTTCCTGGGGATTCCAGCTGAACAATGAGTATATTGTGAAGGTCCCATCTGTCAAAGTAATCATAGCATAAAGAGGGAAATAATACAATTAAACCTTTAAGACGCATACATTTATCTTCGGTTTTTCAAAAAGTGATCTCCATTTGGCAAGAATTTATTTGGCAAAGAAGTAAAAACTTGGCATTCTTTGATACAAATTGAGATCTTGCCTAAAATGAGTCCCTAGATACAAAGATGAAAATAAGAAGAAGCAACTAGTACTACTGTGGGTGTGGGGGGGGAGAATCCTGTTTTCTAAACTAAGTGTTCCAATAAGACAGATAACTAACTAGCTTGAGTTAAACACAATTTTTATTGTTAAAAATGATGAGACATTTCCTCCTGCTGATGTATGGGAAGGCTTTACAGGAGGAAAGGAAAGAACTGAGGTAATTCTTGACGGCCGGGGAACACTGTGCTCTGGTCACGGTGACCCCTAGCAGTCTCACCACTGGAACGCAGGTTCCCTCAGCGGTTTTGCTCTGTTCTCAGCGGCTCATGCAGGACTTGGAGTCTCACTTTCAGCTACTTGGCAGCTATAGTCACCTCTTGGACCGCTGCTGTCTGAATCTGGTGGGAAGCTCCTCCATCTGTCTGATGCCTTCTCTCTGGTCACCCCGAGGTCATTTCGCACTTCCTGCCATCGCCCGTCTATGCAGCCACTGCACACGAGACCCACTTCAGAACAACCATCCTCCCTCTGTGACCTAAAGCCAGCTTGACACCCTCAGTGAGCCGCCCTTAGACCCTGCCAGAGTGTGGCCTCACAATACTGGTTGTCATTTCCCCACCCTGGTTTTTTCAGTGCAATGCCAGGAATCATTACCTTTTCTTCAGGAGAACTTTACCTCTTCTTCTGTCTGCTCCATTCCTTTAGAAAAGGCCAAACAAGACACACCATCCAGGTGATATGACCTCTTCTTGCTTCTCTGGAGAGTAAATTATTGGGTATTCGGGACACCTACAACCTTGTCTGGGTCCGGAAGGGCACTGAGTGAAAAGCAGACACCCAGACATCCCTTAGTAACTCTGAAAACTATTAAAATTGTGTCCTTCCTGCAGAAGGTACTTTTGATCAAGGGCTGAACATCATTTGTCTAGACAGGATCCTGATGTGTTTAACGACTCTGGCCTTACAAGAACCTCAGGATCAAGGGATCATACCACTCCAGGACCAATTCTAAAAAATGCACGTTCAAGAATCCAAATGCTGATTCTGGGCCATGTTTTGTCTGGCTAACCTCATAGTATGAAAGGAAAGAGTTTTTTCCAGTCAGAGTCACATCTGTAACATTCTGGCATTAAAAATCTGGATTAATATTTACTGTAGTCCTGGTCTACTCTCTCTACACAGAGAGACACTGAGGCTCCTGACTTTGAATGAGGCGGGAAGTTCCTTCCCAGCATTGACATCCTGAGGAAACAATACTGGCCAAAGTCTATCACCCAACCCTGGAGCTGAACTTTTAATGATCAAAGACGGCCATTGCACTTTTCAGAAGAGCAAAAGCAGACTTTGAAGCTCAGCTTTCAAGGGATCAGATCAATTATTCAAGGCATTTCACCTATCCATCAGGTAAATCAGAAGCAGAGAACCAGGAAAATATTGTGTCATTCCAGGTGGACTATTTGGGATGATGGGGTTACTCCAATCCAGAAATATTCTGTCCCTACAACTTCAAGTAATAATTAGTGCAATGACAGTAAAAGCAACTGATCATTATACTCTGTCCTAAGCCCTTTAAATGAAACCGATCCACTTACTGAGCATGACGTAGAGATCATAGTATCCCAACTATGAGCGTCAGACTCATCTCAGGCTTTCCAACTTGACCTGTTATTTTCAGGTCTTCTGCCACTTCGGGATCCCAAAGCCTGGCTTCAGGGCCTCTTTCTATTTTAGCCCTGCACTGGAAACCCTTTAGTGTTTTTTAACTTCAAGTTTTTGCTAACCCCTTGGGATCTCAGCAGGGATATTTCTCTACAACTTTTGGCTTCATGGGCCACCAACTTTCACTCCCACCCAGCCATCATGGCCAGGTCAGCTCCCTTAAGCTCTTTTTTTCTTGCTAGAGGAGGATTATACATTAACTACGTAAGAAAATGTGGCAATATAAATTATCTGTAACTTACCTTTTAAATTTTTTGCTCTGTTTCCCTCCTACCACACCCTCCCCAAGCACACAATGCTGTGAGCCAACCTCACTTCATTTTGGGGGACTTCATTTAGATGTGTGCTATTGCAATCTCTTACCTGCACATCCACAGCCGTATATATCCTCAAGCCATGGGCCCCGAATTGAGCAACCCATAGACACACACAAACGCACGAAAAGTATCATTCTGTCTCCCACCTCTAAATCCTGTTCACAACTGTATTATCTTGGCCATATCTTGATGACATGATACTTGGCCACCGTTTTCCCCTGGGACAGGTTAATTAAGTCACTTTTTCCCCTTTTTGCCATTTTCTTCCGCTGATTACCTAGCCACCTTTACATAGCATGGAATTTTGAAACAATCCTAGGAGCTAACACTGTGTTTGCTCTAGAGGACAAAACTGGGACAGATAAGGCAAAATTACAGTGACAGAAGTGGTATGTTAATACAAGGAAAATGTAGCCCTGTGGGGTGTCTTGCAGTGAAGCTGGCTGTTGCAAAAGTGATGAACTCAACATGAATATATTTAAGTCAAGGCTGAATAAGTAACATTATAAAAAGATTTTTCACTGGAAAGAGATATATGAGAGAGCACCAAAGAGTCTTTTTACCTCTAATAATATATAAGAAAATACATTTAAATATTTATGTAGAACAACGTTAAACTCAGTTTTGTCTGAAGCATCAAAGACTGAGAGCGAACATACCCAGGTGAGGTGAGGGGACAGACCCCTCGTAAGGAACCTGCTGAGGGAGGAAGACTGTTTCTGCCAGCCTAAGGAAGCCCCCCAGCCAGCCAGGAAAAGAGAATTATTGAAGAAGGAGGGGTAATGAGTGTTTTCTGCTTCCCCTTCTCAAACCAATGCCGAGCTTTGAGTGGAGAGCTAGGTTTGTGTCCCTGCAGCTGGAGAAAGGCATAGAAGAAGGAATGGGGCCAGACACAAACCTGAGACATTTAAAAGGGACAGGAGTGACTGCAGCTGCTCAGCTGGTGGCAAAGTAAGGCGAGACAGGAGAGTCCTGGGAGGGAGCTGCACTTTCCCCAACGGGCTCAGTTACTCCGCGGGGCAAATGGAGCTGGCCCTGAGCCATCCTGAAACAATCTCCCTCACCTAAGAGCATTGCCCGAAGAGCAATGGGATCCTCACAGAGTGTCCCTGTGTGATGGAAGTGCTAGCATTTCAGGGACAGAGGGAAGAAATGGAGATCGATGACTCCAAAGCACCTAAGCGTCCGTAATACTCCCTCCATAACCGTACACTCACATATGTGAAGGCCCTCTGTGTGTTTTGATAATACGTGGAATAGATTGCCTGGAAAGAGAGGGAGTTTGGGGTGATGCCATTGGAACACGAGGAGTGCATTCGGAGGGGCACCGACTGCTGGCCTATAGGCTGCAGTACAAACCAATACGTGGATTTCAGAGCCATTAACGGGCTGAAAAAGGTCAGGGTGTTAGATAACGGGGGACTATTCTTCCTTGGGCCCAGGTATCACCCTGTGGTGGACCAGATTTTCCCCAGATCAAACTGAACTGATCTCTGAGGTTTACTCTTTATACTCTTTCCCCTTCCAAATTGTTTGTTCACAAGCATTAAAGTCGTATTTAATCTTGTTTTCAGCGCTGTATTAGCATAGTGTTACTTAGCCTGCTAAAATTGTACCTACTTCCTGCTACTACTATCAATATTATCAGAGATGCTTTGTTCCACCTCTCATCCACCAAACAAAACTTTCTGTCTGATGTTATTCTCACTTTCTTAGAACTTTATCATGTTTATCATTTTACTTGAGCCTTTGCAAACTCAATTTTAACTCATTTCTTCTGTGATGCTTATAAGACTTCTGCAGAATCATGGACATTGTCCTAAAGGAAAAATTTCAAGTTGAAGTTATTAGAAATTATATCCATTCTGAAAAATTTTACTGTGACCTCCCTCCCTCCCAGCTTTTTGTTTTTCTTATCTCAGCCTGAACCCTTCTTTAAAACAAGGCCACGGTTTGAGGGAGATGTACGGTATACCTGGGCAAATGTCCCGCTACTTAAAATTGCTCATGATAACAGTAATTAATTAGATAAATGCTTTTGGCACCTTCCAACCTCTGAAAGTGTTTCCTGACAATAACTATTGATATTAATGGATAATCATGAAAAGAACGAAAAGCTTCTCTTATATATCTCTGTAAAACTGAAAATGTCTCTGGTTTCTAGCGTCCTTCCTGATTCATCAAAATTTATTAGAGAAGAAAAATGACTATCTTGGCAATAACTCATAGTATTTTGCTGCATATGTTTGTTTTTTAAGGAAAATAACTCATATTTGAAATAAAAACATATTTTATACAGTACTACTAATTCCCTTTATTTCATGTAATAGCACACTTTGGTGTGTTTTTAAAATTAGTATATTGAGAAAGATTTATTTTTGCTTTTTAGTTTTAAGTTTTGAGCCTATGTATTTATGTGTCCTTTAAGGATTCCTTTAGGTTTATTCAATTTATTCTTTTTGTTTGTGTAAATTAAAAATCAATAATAAATTTATTGCTTTGTGTTAAATAGTTCAGATAAAATGCAAAAACAAGCAGCTGCACCTAATATTTGAATGTTGCTATTCCTGACAGCACTTTGTCTTTTTTCATGCCCACGTTGGCTTTTCTCCCAGCCCATCCATTCCTTAATGTAAGTGTTATAAATTGCTCTAAAGTGCCATAAAACATAATAAACATTAATCAATATTTCTTGGTTAAAAACTTAGAAATGCTGATCCAGCCCAGGTTATTGTATCTTGCCAGAAGCCGTTTCTGGATTTGAGAGGACCACTTCTTTGTTTTTTCTCTGACCTTAGTCACCCAGATACTTGCAGTGACACATCGGGATGGATCGTGGGGAAGATACCGTCCAGCAGTCTTAGAAAAGCTCCATTCTTCTTCCTTTTGGCCTCTGATCTTGGCAACTTGAGAAGAGTGCAGTGACATTCAGTTAGATCACAGGTCGGCAATATGTCAAGCTCGTCTGAGGAAAATTCCAGTTTGTCGTGGCAGGGGGATAGTTCATTTTCTTCTAAGATTCTGTGAATTAAGCAAAATCCCACTTCTTCCCTTCTGGCTTGCAAATGTGGCATCTGATCTAAATGGAACACCTGCAGACAGCTCAATGACAAAACCCACCCGTTTGAATTTCCGCTATCTTTGGAGTTTTTAAAATATGATCACATGCTGCACCCTTGGATATAAAACCACATCCCTCATCTGGAAGTGACAGCTTGCCCCCACAGCCAACTGATGCTATTTATGTGGCATTGTTGTTATTTATTCTCATCTTAAGGGAAAGGATTGAATGGCTTTGTGGTTTCTCCCAAGAAATTATGGAGCTATATGGTACCAAATCTGCAAGCTCAGGTGATCATCTTTCTTGAGGAGATTTTAAAAGGTGGCTCTTTGGAAATTGCATCAAAAGGTCGGTAGGACACTAGAAGTAGTTTTATTAGACTTACTGACTCCCAGCCCACTTTTCCTACAAATTATGACCCAGTGCACATAGAGGGAAGACTGCCTTCTCCCCAAAACCTCATCCCCCTCCAACCAAAAATAACACTCCTCTCACCCACTCCCAGGATATCTGAAAGCAGTTTTCTTCATAGGAAAGGCAACTGTCTTGATAGTGTGTCATGGGGATGAGGGAGAGGAGAATTAAAAATCAATGGACTCCATTCCCTTAATATGCTCTCTTCTTCTTGCCCCCCATTGAAAAACTGCCATTAGCCATTCATTTCCTTGAATTCTGGAAAGTTTGGATTAATAAAAAATATATAAAGGACCTCTAAATATATGAAAAGACAAATCGTACTCATAATAAAGGTAATATAAATTAAAAATATACTGATAACATTTTTTGCTAATGAGATTGGCAAAAACAAAATTTAAACTTTTTTGTGAATATTTGGACAAATAAGCATCCTTATAACCTTGCTGGGGAGTGGGTACAATCCTGGTGGAAGAGGATTAGAAATAGTTTCAAATATACAAAAGCAATTACTCTTTGATTTTAACAATTCAAATTTGGGTAATGGATCTTACAGTAAAAATTGCACATATGAATGAAAAATATATGAAGTTATACATTAAAAACTCTAAATATCAAAATTGAAAACAAGTTCCATCAATAAAGGACTAGTTAAATTAACTATGGTATATTTACACAATGGAATATTATACAGCAGTATAAAATAATAGGGTGACTTTTTATATACTGATATGAAAATATTTCTAGAGTGTATCTTTATATAGATAAATGAAGACATAGAATGAATGCATATATGTTAATACATTTAACCCATGAACAAATAATATGGGAGTTAGAGGTGTTGATACTACCACAGAACATCTGAGTATAACTTTTGACTTCTCAAAAACTCAACTTCTAATAGCCTTCCATTGACTAGAAGCCTTAGAGGTCTGACATTTGCATCATATGGGTGCCAGAAGGAGAAGAGAAAGAGCAAGAAATTGGAAATCTATTTAAAAAAATAATGAAAGGAAATTTCCCTAATTTGGTGAAGGAAATAGACATGAAAGTCCAGGAATTACAGAGTGTCCCAAAAAAGATGGATGCAAACAGGCCCACTCCTGGACACATCATAATTAATATGCCAAAGGTTAAAGATAAAGAGAGAATCTTAAAAGAAGCAAGAGAGACGTTAGCTACCTACAGGGGAGTTCCCATAAGACTGTATGCTGATTTCTCTAAAGAAACTTTGCAGGGTAGAAGGGATTGGCAAGAAATAGTCAAAGCCATGAAAATCAGGGACCTATAGCCAAGATTGCTCTACCCAGCAAAGATATCATTTAGAATCGAAAGGCAGATAAAGAGCTTCCCAGACAAGAAAAAACTGAAGGAGTTCATCATGACCAAACTATTATGATATAAAATACTAAAGGGACTTATTTAAGAAAAATAAGATCAAAACTATAAACAATAAAATGGCAAAAAAAAGTACAAATCTCTCAACAATTTAATCTAAAAAACAAACTAAGCAAACACTCAGAACAGAGACAGAATCATGGATACAGAAAATGTTTTCATGGGAGTGAGGTGTGGGGGATTGGGTGAAGAGGAGAGGGGATTAAGAAGTACAAATAAATAGTTACAGGATAGCTGTGGGCATGTAAAGTACAGCATATGAAATGAAGTAGCTAAAGAACTAATATGCATGACCCATGGACATGAACAATTGTGGGGGGATTGCCTGAGGGAGGGGGGGATGCTAGATGGAGGGCAGCCAAGGGGAAAAAATCAGGACAACTGTAATAGTAAAATCAATAAAATACATATTTTAAAAACCCAAAAAGTCAAACAGTTGGCTGACAGCTTGCAGACCTCAAGTGGTTGAGAAGCTAGGATTGGACAGGCCCTATCTTCTGAGTGTACGTAAAAGCCATTCATAATTTTGATTATATTATTGAATATTTACCAAATGCTAACTGCTTTATGCCATTATTCTTCCCCTACAGTCTTGTGAGGTAGATATTTTTATCTCTTTTTACAGATGAGGAAGCTAAGGGCCTTCAAGGATAAATGACATAGCTGAAATCAGACCTCTAACAAATGTCAATGTCAGAATTTGAACACAATCTGTCTGATCTCCAGTCCTGTGCATTTTGCACCATAACAAGTCTTTAGAGGGATTGTAGTCCATGAGGAGGGGACAGAGGCCATCAGGTAAGATTTTACCTACTTCCAGTTTGGCACAAGTTAGCTTTGTCATTCAGTGTTTTTCTTTTCCAACCTTTATTTCATGAAGCCCCAGTCTTTTTCCCTTTTTTTCTGATTTGATAATGTGGCATCTGCTCTAACTTACACCATTTCTCTGAAATCTTAGACTCATAAGTTACTTTGCTAATGAATATAGTCCTTCCTTTCAGCTGGGTACCTAAGGTTTTCTCTTTTGCCTGGGGCCTGTGAGTGTCTCAAGTCTCAGGGAACAATTTCAAATACACATTAGCCCAATGGTATGTTCCTCCACAGACAGGAGTGAGGTATAATGCAGAAGAGAACTAGTTTGTATTGGAGGCTAGCAGAAAGAGATAGATGAGCACACCCAATGGCCAGTGCTTTCCATCCCTGATTTGACAGGTGGAATAATCAACCCTTCCCATGGATATCATGCCCTGCTCTGGGCACAGTGCCCTTATCTGTGAACACCTGCTCCCAAATGCTGGTTGGAAGTGGCCTAACCTACCCCAGGCAATCTACAGCAGAGCTAACCAATCACCTCTTTACCAAGTCCACATGTGGGTGGCATTGTTAGCAGGACCAAAGACTCAGGCAACCATCAGCACACAGAAAAATTTCAAACCCTAGGAAATTCATATCTTGCCAGCTGTGCTAGGCTCTTTTCCTATAGAAATACCAAGCAATTTTTATCACTTCATCCTAACACAAAGAAGCTTTTAATGGAATATATTGCAGTAAAAGCATTCCATCTGGTGAGGAGTGTGTCAAATTGAGATTTTACTTCAAGATGGATTTGTGTATCTTGAATGGTAATGTAACAATAATCTTTTTCAAAAGTGGCCCATTCGTGAGAAAATCTTTTGTATATATATTAGAACTACACATTTAGAAAAAAATGTTTTTGACTATGCTGGGTAGGCCATATACTTAAACTTAAAGGGAAGGTCAAAAGAAATGGAGATCTAAAATGTCTTTGAAAGGTCGGGAGTACCTTTCAAAGGTACCCCCTGCTTCCTCCTTTGTGCTTCTTGTAGCAGTGTGACAGTCCACTAAACTTAGGGGGCGCAAGACATGTTCTTGCCTTATTTTGTAGGTTTAATTTTCTTAAAGTTAGTTTGAAATAATAAAATTAAAATGTGAATTTATACTCATTGTAAACTCTAAGAAAAAGTGAAACACCCTTAACTCTCCCCAATCTTACTCCACAGGAGTATTTTCTCTGACCAGGTTAGTGTGTATCTTTCCGGGTCTACATAACATTTACATTAACATAAGTACATTGTGAACCGACTCTTTAACCAATAGACATTTATTCAACAAATACTCTCTGAGAACTTGCTGTTTATAAGGCTTCGTTTTAGGCACAGGGGATCTGGAAAGGTGAAGTCATAATACATTGAACACTGAATTTATGATGGGAATTGTGCTGAGAAATTTACCTTTAATGCTGTATTTTATTATTACAACAACCCTGAAAAGATGTGCAACTCTTTTTCTGTTACAGGCGAGAGAACTGCAGTTCAGAGAAGCTAGGTAATTTACCCAAGATCACAGATGAGAGAGCTCAGACTCAAACTGAGGGCTAGCTGTCTAGAGCCCTTGTCTCCATGACACAGTGTGGCAGTGTAGTGAAATGGCCATCAGCATTCCCCTAGTGTGCGAGTTACACTTCTCAGGGTTCTACATGTACCAGTTTGCTTAATTTTCACAACATGAATATATATTGCTGTCATGCCCATTTACAGATGAAGATACTGAGGTTCCATGAGGTTAACTTAGCTAAATTATGCTCCTGATAGGTGGCAGAGCTGGCCTTAAAATCCAGACAGTCTGCTTGCACAGCTTCCTGTCGTGACTCCTACACTATGCTGCCTACACATTCCTGCGCACAAATGTGTACTCATGCTTAAACACCTATGCACCCTCCATCATGTTGGCTTAGGGTTTTTACCAGCATTGAAAAATGTTTAGTTGTAATGTAAAGAAAATAAATTCAGAATCCATCCTAGTAATCTAGGATCAAAAATATATATGACAGAAAAAATTAGTAAGAAATTAATTCGTTTAGGTTATTGCTGGGTGTTTTTTTTTCTTGTCATTTCAAAAAAAGATCACCTAGTCTCTGTATTTTTTTTTTTTTTTTGTCTCAGCTGAGATTTTATGGGAGGGCCAAAAGCAGAAGCTGCCAGAGAATCAGTAGATCCCATTCCTACCCCCTGCCCGGCCTGTCAGAAGTTATGCCAGTGTTTCTGATGTGGTGGTTAGAAGTCAAATGTTTTAAGAAGAGAAGAAGTGGAAACAGGAGAAATGGCAAGAAGTTTAGGGAGCTTCTCCCATCTCTGGGAAGTAGCTGAGTTTATTTTTTCCAGGTTTCTCGGTTAATGGAGACAACTCCCCACATCCAGAGTGACACTCAACCTACTAATAATAAGACTCACAGGAACAGTGCAAGTGTGTGGTGAGGAGTTGGGACAAACAAGGGAGATAGGGACTAAACTTTAAAAAATATGGTCCAAGAGGCCGTGTAAAAGATACCTATGCCGGGCTTTAAAAAGTTAGATAATTATGGTGACCAGTGTGGAATGAAGAACAAAGTCCCTTTCCAAAATGTTCTTGAGTGTAAAAGATCACAGAAAAAAATTTGGGAAGACAAAAATTGCTCCACCCAAATTCCGTGCACTGTAGGGGTTAATAATGCCAGAGCCTTTCTACTAATCCTGCTGGTGAAGCTTTGATTAAATTTGAAGGAAAAAAAGAATATGATGTTCCACATAGAGGAAAATCAGAAAAATCTCAACACTTTTTGAGTACTGCAAATATTGGTGATTTTTTCTTTATAATTTTCTATATTTTTAAGTTTTCTATCATCCTTACTTATTACTTACAAAATCAAAAAACCAATTGCTTTTTAAAAAACTCATTAGTTATGTCACTTCACTGTCCATCTGGCTTAGTCATGCTTTATTTTCATCTGAACATTTTTATATCACAAATGTTTGTCACAAGTAGGACAGCTATGATTTTTCTCTAGAATTTAGTCTTTGAATTTGCATTTAGATGTATGTAAATTAAAGCAATTTAGGCCAGCATTATTCTATATCCTACTTGAAGAGAATTTTTAAAGTGTTAAGGAAAGCTGAGGATTTAATCGGTTTGTTCCATGCTAAACTTCAAGTCCAAGATCAGGAGCATAAATGGCAACTCAGGCCAGGTCAGTGTTGTAAATGAGAGCAGCAACACCTTGACTAATGCTCCGGAGTGGTCATTTTAGCAACTACTTCAAACTTTTCAAAAATGGAAATGTGGCCAAGTGCACTGGCCTAATAGGAAATCCCTACAGGCTGCTTGCATAATAAGAACAGCCACTTTGCAACTTCTTGAGTCAATCACTGGTATATAGTTAGTTATTCACTTCAATTAGATGTGAACTTATACCAAAAATAGATGGACTGCATCAAGTTACTTTATCCCAGACTTTGGTAAATATATTATAATCCCATAGAAGTAGAGCTTTATTTTTTTCCCAAATGTTTTTATCCTTGCCCAGGACAGTTTTTATTGCTTTTAGAGAGAGAGGATGGGAGACCGGAAGGGAGAGAGAGAAACATCAATGCAAAAAAGAAGCATCAGTTAACTGCCTTCCATGCTTCAACTGGGGATCGGACATACCCAGACCAGGGATCAAACCCGCAACCCAGGTACGTGTCCTGACTGGGAATCAAACCCACAAGCTTTTGATTAAGGGACAATGCTCCATCCGACTGAGCCACGCCTGCCAGGAGGAAACTAAAGCCGTTTAAAGACTGTCTTGAGACAGTTCTGTCTTTACTTGGACCCTCAAAGCAAGCTGGATCTTTATTCAGCCCCAGGTCAATGTGAGGCTTCCCAGGGACTCCCTGTGGTAGTCTCCTACATCTGAGATTATCTGAAGAATTCCAGTTTCTTACTATTGATACTTTCTTTTGTGTCCGACAGCCTTGCCTGTCATCTGCCTTCCAGTTTTTGCACGAACTTTTATCTCCAGAGCACAATTTTCCCTTGAGCCCCACCAGTATGTTCTTGAATTTATCGTCCCATTGTAAGTTAGCCGAATGAGTGTATACTGGGTCCTAGTGTTCAGCCTTCCACAATTTCTTTGAGCCTACTCATCCCCTTCCTTGATACAGTAAGGCACACCTTTAGAGGTATGCTTGGGGACCTGCTCCATTTGTATCTATGGACTTGAACCATCCCTGCTGAAATATCTGTCCCTCGGTATTGTCTCCTTTCATCTCATCCCCGCAGTAATGGAAGAGTCCATCTTTTTAACATCCTCCAGCTTTACTCGCCAGCCCATCAGTCTGTGCCTTATCATTCTTCCCCTCTCATATAATCAAGTTGAATAAACCATTCTGAGTACCTCGTGTTCGCACTATCTCAGGTGATAAGAAGATAAATAAAGTTAGATCTTTACCCACAAGAAATTTATAGCCTAGTGGGTGTACTAGCTTCCTAGGGCTGCCTTAACAAACTACCACAAACTAGGTAGCTTAGAACAACAGAAGAGTACTGTCTTGCAGTGCTGGGGGCTAGTTGTGAAATCAAGGTTTTGGCAGCAATGACACTTTCTAAGGGCCTTCATGGAGAATCTGCTCCTGGCCTCTGTCCTAACTCCTGGTGGCCTTAGGTATTCCTTGGCTTATAGATGCGGTTGGTTCTCTCTGTGTCTTTACATTATCTTCCCTCTGGACTTACATGTGTCCAAATGTCCTCCTCCCACTTTTTTTTTTTATAAGGAAACACTTTATACTGGATTAGGAGCGCACCCAACTCCACGATGACCTCATCTGTACTTAACTAATTACATCAACAGTAGTCCTATTTCCAAATAAGGTCACAGATCGAGACAGTGTGTGTTAGGATTTCAACATGTGAATTTTGAGGGACACAATTCAATCTGTAACAGTGAGCAAAACACGTACAAACTGAATTAACTGGAGTACGAGAAGCTAGATACTGATGATGAGCACTAAGGGCAGGGGAGTGCCGCACAAGACGAAGTGCACAGTGCAGAGCTGCTCACGGCAGAATGAAGCCTCAGTCTGAACAGCAAGTCAAGGATTCTCATGGTTCTGCCACAGAACAGAGAAGAATATCCCATTGTAGTTCAGCATAGGGAAGCCTCCTCCTTCTGGGGGCGGCAGTGACTGGGTGTCTTGGGGCACCCCTTTGACCCACCTTTGAGGCCGCCACACAGCAAATGGCCTTCTCACAGCATGCGCTGTATGTCTGATATCTGGGTGTCAGAGCCTATTGCGCTTACCAGATTTATTAGATAAAATTGCTGGAGGGCGGAAGTATCAAAAAGTATGAGTAATTAAAACACTAAGCTGCAATATTATTAAAGGTATATTAAAATCAATGACATCCATTTGAAAAGATATATTTCAAGGCCTGTCCTCCACAGTGGGAAATGTGCCTGTGCAGAAACAGGTCATGCAGGGAGTATTGTTAATGAAGGTCCTTGTGGAAAAGGTGGCCAGAGACAAAATGAGTTAAAATCTTTATTGTGTCTTGACAGCCCACATGGATCTATGATGATGATAAATGTTCTCATTTAGAACTTTTTCTTTTCCTGAGACATTTTACATGCTATCTCCAATTTGCTTTGAATTTCTCAAAAGACATATGTTCTCAGAAGCAAGTCTCTGCTTACTTTTCATTAAGTAAGATCTTATCAGGGTGTTTGCATGTGGCATCACGTTTGAACTATTAATCTTCTGACAGGATATTACAAAGGGGGGAGGGGAAGCCTTAACAGGTTGAGGGCCATTACCCTTGAGAAGCAGCCCCCAGCACCCAGCAACAAGCACCAGCCCAGGAACTGCTACTGCGATGATTAATAAGCACTTTCCGGAAGCAAACTCTCCGGGCGAGAAGGTTTCTCCATAGAAGGGTGCACGCTGGTAGTGGAAGCTAGAGCAGCTCGTGGGCTGCTGCGCTGGAACTCGGTGCTGCTGGATTACTGACCTGCAGGATCCTGGCAGGGCCCCAGGGGACAATTGTTAATTTTCCGTGACATTTAGGTTTCTCTGGTATTAAGACACAAACCAATGGGTCAACAGCACGAATACAGGGTAAAAGAAAAAGGTGACAATTTTCTATGTCTACTGTAACAATTTTATAAACCATACGAACACATATCCACATGTGTACACAAACACACACAAATACATATAAACAACACTCTAACAGACCAACAGGAAATTGGCTTAGATGAGGCATTAGAGGTAAGTGGAATCAAGCCTGGCTGTGTGCCAAGACTATGATTAGGACTTTGACATTTGTCCTAAGAGCAACGTGAAGTCATTGATGGATTTTAAGAAAGGAAATCTACAATCATATTTGCATTTTTCTAATGTTATTTTGGCTGTACTGTGTATAATAGATTTAAAACAGGACTAAAGGCAGAAGAACTTCGGTGGACCACCTTGACCTAATGCAGGCCTGTGGAGAGGGAAAGTGTATAAATCCCAGGATATTTGGGGGATCGAATCAAAGGACTTGATGGTGGCTTGAATACTAGGGATGGCTAAAAAGATGATGTTAAGAGAGACTTCCAGTGTCCGGGCATGCAACCAGATGACTAGTAAGGAATTCACGGAGGCAGGGAGATGTGGGGATAGTCCAGACATGATGGGGCATGGGAGTTATATTTTAGACACATTGGGTTTACAATGCTTATAAAATATTTTAGCAGGGTTGTTAAGTTGGGTGTGCCCACTCCTTAATGTAGCTGCATATCCAACTCACTCAAAACTGTCTAGGTATCTTTCATTCATGTTTCTACATTAGTCTTCAAGTATTTTTTTACTTACAAACATTTTTTAATTGGAGAGAATATGCAACCTTAGAATTGTGTCAAATTTGTAAATTAAATGTACACAAAATTTTCCAGGAAGTTTTTTTTGTTTCTTTTTAGTCCAGGAAATATGCTCTCATTTGAGGGAGTAGAAATTATATAGGGATGAAGGAGCTACCAGCCCACCCAAAAAGGTCACAAAGCTGGGTCACGTTGGTCAGTTTCTAAGAGAAATGAGGCCACCAGTAGGGAACACATGTGTTCTTGCTATACATTAACCAGCTCTTTCCAGTCCTCTCCAGACTATGTCCCTTGGCGTCTCCTGTTAGGGGAACCCAGGGTGTGGCCCCATGGTGCTGTTCCACCAGTATGTCAGGGTACAGTCTACATCCAGACCATTCACTGGGGGAGAAATGCATCCACTCCATGTTCCTTCCAACTAGCTTAAGAAACATCTCAGAATTTCTCTTACCATTATTCCAAATCACTCTATCAGTAAATGTCAAGAATCTTATCTCCATTTCCCCGAGAGAGGAAATGTGTTGCTGGGGGAAATGCCCAAGTCAGTCATAAAGCATTTCCAAAGGGAGGCCATCTTAAATGAAAATGATGTCTCGTCTTGTTTAACAGGCTCTCATGGCAGCTCCTGGTGGTAGGAAAATTTACACTCCTACCAGGACAGCTCCAGAAAAGGACACTGGCATTGGTGTGGGATGGAAGGCAGTCCTGGGAAACTGAGGAGAGTGCAGTTGCCCTTTAGTTGACTGAATAGTTTGTCTCTACTGTGCCTCCTAGGTGGTGCACCACATGGGGTGGAGATAGTGCAACCATGGGAGAAAAATTTACTTAATCCTTTTTCAGAAGAAGGATGACTGTTGAGTGTGAACTGAATGGAGTGGACCAAGTTTGAAATTTGCAGTATCTTAAACCTTGTAAACCTAGACTGAGTTCTGATAATGGAGTCGTACCGTCTGAGCCGCCATGGTCTGAGAGGTACAGCTGAACAGCCAGAGAGACCCCAGAGGGCTTTGGCAGCGTGGAGCAATGCCAGCCGTTTTACTGCCCCGAAGAACACAAATGCCTACAGGAGCACGTCAGCCTGCAGTGACACTGTGTCTATCCCAACACTCAGTCTTTCTGTTTTACGGTTTTCTCATCGGTAAAATGGAAGATTAAATGAGCGAAGGATGCAAAGGGCTAGAACAGCACTTGACACCTGCCGGAAACTCTATACGTAATGGAAAATTACAATGAAGGTAAAGTATTGCTGTTAAATGATTATAGGACATAATTTTTATCAGTTATTATACATGAAATTCTCATATAAGAAAATGATCATTTAAAAGATTAAAAATTGCAACTCTTGTATTTTGCCATGAGTTGTGTTAATTCATGTTAGAAGAATAATAAATCAGAATATTATCTTTCACCTACAAAAGTGGACAAGTATTCAGGCCATGCCTAAGAATTTATGATGATGTTTAAGGCAAGACTATAATTTTAAGACCTTGAATGTTGCCTTTGTTTAGCAAAAGGCTTTGCTGACTGTTTCTGACTGGGTGAAGGGAAGTCCCAGAAAAATTCTTGAAGAAAAAAGAGTGAGGACAAGAAAACTGAACTGTTTTGCAAAGCAAGAGGAATTTTTATTTTAGTCCTGTGTTTGTGGTTACACTGGGACGAACATCACAGTGGTCTATGTTTGAAGCTATGGGATAGGATAAAAAAATCCAGTGACAGGAGGGGAATAAGAAACTGGAGTGAGAAGTAAGAGAATAAGTAAGTTTTCTGTGAATCCTTGAAAATATGGGAAGAAAAGTATGGCTCTCAAACATTATGTAGGATCGGAAGATTCTTTCTATTATCTATCTATCTATCTATCTGTCTATCTATCTATCTATCGATCTATCATCCAGCTATCATCTATTTACCTACCTACCTACCTACCTACCTACCTACCTACCCACCTACCTATATATCTATCAGGGAACCTAATCCCAGAGCCATGTAAGACTTTAAGGAGTCACACAAGACTGAAGGACCCCAAGAAGCTCATACTTGGGTTACATTGTGTCTGCTCTTATGTTCTTCTTCCAGGATCATTATTAGTGTTTCAACATTTAACACATATACATTAAAAACCATTGAGAGATTCAGAGCTGACACTATCGCTCAATTTGTAAGTATTTCTGAACTGTATGCCTAGAAACAAAATTTGGGTAATGCTGAGGCACTTAATGAGGCTTGCTCTGAAATATTCCAAAAATGTTTCCCATAGACATAAGAAACTATAACCTAAGCCAAAATTTTGACGTGTATATAGCTTCATTAGAACAAGGCAAAAATACTCCTAGGGGCAGCAGGGTGGATGGCCCTGTGTGATAGATAGCCTTGCTTACAGAGTGTCCTTCACTTCGATCAAACAAAAAAGAAAAATCTCTTCATAAAACTCCAGATATTCAGTGTCCATGTAAGGAAACTTCCAGCACTGGTCTGGCCTAAATGAGTGCTTAATCAACTTACAACTTGTTTAGGTATCCTTCACAATATCATAGATGTTGACACTGGAACTGGTGTTTACCTTTTTTTTTTTTTTTTTTTTTTGATCAGTAGGAATTTTGCTGAAGACCAGGAACTTTCTTATCTTGACCCTCTGATGGCTCAGATTGAGAATAATCTTCATAGGACTTCTCCATTTCCATCTTGTCCATACTGGTGGTATTCATGTTGTTTTCTATTTCTTCTTTTAGATGGGAAATTGAATATTAATTTCCTTTTTATGTGAAAAATTGATATTTTATTCCCTATAGTTACCATTCCTCTTAGTAAAACAACCCTAATTTTCATAGCTGGGCACAGTGCCACCCATGTAAAGATACATTTCCCTTGCTACTAAGTACGGCCAGGAAAGTGACTAAGCTGTTGCCAACAAAATGTAAGCTGAAGTACAGTGTGGCATTTTTGGAAAGTCTCTTTTAAAAGGCAAATGCACCATCTCTTTTACATTTTTTCCTTTCTCTTTCTGCTGTTGGAAATTTACATATAATGGCAGGTGCTTCTATAGGCATTTTGAGCCACAGAGTATCTTTAATGGCAATCAAATAATTTAGAGCAACAGGGTTGAAAGATTTGTGATAACAGATAGCGTATACCTACTATGCTAGCCTTGGACCGCAGTATTAATTATGGTGAAAGTCATTCTTCTTAGGGAAAAAAGAGCCTCTCAATATGAAGGCTCAGACAAGTTAGAAATTTATTTCCCTTTCACAGGCTAGACAAGCAGGCTGTATGCCCCAAAATCACCCCGGGCCCCAGGCTGCTAGGCACTCTACCATCCTCAACACACGGCTTCTAGCTTGCCTTAGCCTTTACCATGTCAAGCCACAAGGAGCACACTTCCAATGATGAAAAACACTTATCAATTCTTCTCATATGGTTTTGGTGAGAATGTAGCCTCTTGGCCACACCCAAATCTGGGAAAGCTAAGAAATGGAGTTCAGCTGGAATTCAGCTCCTGAGCCAAGCAACAACTTTATGATAACAGAGGAGGGTAGAATATGAGCTCGTGAGCAAAGAGCAGTCTGCACCACAGCCACTAATCTTCATATTATGTAGTTGATAAAAAAAAATACCATGCTGTCTCATTTAACCTACACCATCTGTAACGTCCATCTATCTATATCATTTAACCTACTTCACATGGGCATTTATTTATACACTCCTTTCAGGTTTATTCAATAAATTTCTTATCTATGACTCATAAATTTGGATTGTTAGATACTATATTACAGCTGTAAAATTCTAAAAATGATCAAAATGTTCCTTCTCATTGTTCTTAATGAACAACTAGCAGGTTACAAAATAAGCAAAAAAAAAAATTCTGTTTTGTGGCATTGTAGCAACTACTTCTAGAGGGCACATTGTGAGCTGTTGTCTGGGGAAGGTGAGGAGAAGGTAAGAGTGGCTGAGAGTTAGTTAATCTCGCGTCAGGAGCTGGAAAGAGTAAGTCCTTCACCAAGGAAAGGTGTTGACAGAGGCAGTCACTAAGGTTTCTGACCACAGAGAAGAGCAGCAGTTCGAATATCGGGTTACAGAGTCCTTTATGCTCAATGACACTTCATCTTCTCATCCATCCAAGCAAGGCACTCCCACAGGATAAGGAAATTATATTAGAACACTTTTGTTTGTGAGTGACTGGAAACTTAAGTCAAAATAACTTAAGCAATGCATGGCTGATATATCTAGAGATATATTTGTTTTTGAGAAATAGAATTATTTGGAAAAGAGCTTGGTTCTTGGTTCAAAATACATTACCAGATTAATTTCTTGCTTCAACTTCTTGGATCTCTCTCTCTCTCTCTCTACACACCCCACCCCCTTTTCTTTTATTTTAAAATATTTTAATTATCCATCTTTCCAGTGAGGGGAAAGAGAGGGTGAGAAGCAACAATGTGAGAGAGAAACATTGATCAGTTGCCTCTTGTATGCACCCTGACTGTGGACTGAACCTGAAACCCAGGCATGTCCCCTAATTGGGAATCAAACTGGTAATTTTTTGCTTTGCAGAATGACACCCAACCAAGTGAACCACACCAGTCAGGGCCCACCACCCCTTTTCAGCTCTGTAGTTGAACCAGAAGATTCAAGCCCAAGCAACACAAAAGAGAACCTGCTTTCCTAATCAGCAGCCCCAGAATTGAGTCTTATTGTCATAACTGAGCAGACTTGGCTTATATCCCTGACCATAGCCCAAACACTGTAATCAGGGAAGTGGAACAAGCCAAATGACTCAACTTTGGCCATACACTGCACATCTGGAGATCAAAGTGGAGTCAGCACATCAGCTGCCTGTTGGGAAGTCAGAGCACTGTGACCCTAAGAAGAGAGTAGTTAGTTAGTGGCAAGAACAACAGATAAAACCTGCATGCATTCTCAGAGAAAGGTCAAGGTGTCATCTTGTTAATGTACCCATCTTCAAGTATGAAATCTATGAGTCATGTGCAGTCCTCCGAGTCACATAAAGATGTCGGTCTTCATGGTCCTTAGACCCATGGCTAATGAGTGAGTACGTTTAACTATCCCAGTATGTTTGATGTGCAAGGGCAGCTCATCATCCCATGGCTAGCTAGTAAGTTTAACCATCCTAACACACCCAGTGAGAAATGGTGGAGAAAGATAAAGTAACTGTAACCAAAACATTTATTCAAAAAGCAGGGGGATATTTATCTGGCTAAGGGAGATACCATGATCACGAAGGTGGTTTTTCCAGGGCAAGGTCTACTCGTTGCACTCCGTGTGTGCTGACCCCTGTGACCTCTCCAAATGCGGGGAACTCGAATGCATAATTTGTGGCAGTGGGAGCCTGCATTCATGCTCTCCTTTGGTGAAAAAAATAAGTAAAAATAAAAAGCAGGGGGATGGAAAATAACGCACACTAAATCCCAGTTAATAGTGTGTGTCTTATTCTACAGGCATGGAAAACAAGGATACCCTGCCTTGGCAGGGAAAACTTTGGTCAGTCAATCTGGTTGACCTTGTCTTTGGTTCTGTTCTCTGAGATCATTACCCATCATTACTTTTCTTCTCATAGCTCTGCTTCTAGTCCTGGGAAGGTTTTCCCTTGTCTGCTGTCCTGCTCAAGAGTTGGGTTCTGGGGAGGATGTCCTTCAGAGAGCCGTACCTTTTCTGGAGGTCACTTCATCTTGGTATCTGTCAGGGATCTGGGGATTATTTTAGGTGTTGACCAGAAACCTTTATTGACCTAGCTCTTTCCTCATCTAATTTTACACACTAGGTTCTAATTTTTACAAAACACCATTGCAGGAATTACATTTAATATATACAGTACACTTTACTTGAAAACAATAAAAAGCTCAATTCAAACTGGCTTAAGAAAAAGGTAGAATTTAGTGACGTTGATAACTGAGAAACCCAAGGACAGCATTGGCTTCATTCGGGTAGAATTTGTTTACAGACATGCACCAATCTTTATCTATTGACCTACTTCTTCTAGGTCTGTTCTGTTCTCAGATCTTTATGTGGTGGCTTCCAGCAGCTTCACACTTACACAAGAATTTTACCTAGGAATCCTTGTCACACACACACAAACACTACCTGACACACAATCCCACACTTCACATGTGGATGGAAAAGTGGAGATTGCTGGGATTTCCTCCTATTCCCCATTTGGGAAGAAATTTGAAAGCTTGGATTCCCCACATGAGGTGCTGAGTCATAGAAAATGTATAGTTTAACTAAACCTCACCATACCAGCAGAGGGTGCAGTGCAGGAAAAGTATTGTGTAATTTGTATTTTTGGCCTCGTTCCTTGAATACTTCTTGTGCCCAAGCATACTGAAGAATGAACATTTACATCAGGGCAGCAACAACAGAGTTACCGAGATGAGTGTAGCACCTCTCTAACATGCTGTGATGGTCCATTTGACTTAACAGTTAAGCTAGGCCACAGTACCCAGACATCTGTACAAACACTTGTCTGGAAGGCCTTTATTTAGATGAGATTAACATTTAGGGGGATAGACTTTGAGTCAAGCAGACCAACATCATAATGTGCATGGGCCTCATCCAATCAGCTGAAGACCTTAAGAAAATAAAGACTGGTACTGCCCTAGGAAGAAATTCTACCCACACGCTCTCTTTGAATACATGCTGTAGCATTCACTTCTTCCCTGGGTCTCCAGCTTGCTGGTCTACCATGCAGATTTTTTTTTTTTTACCTGTCAGCCTTAAAAATCATTTCTTTCTCTTCAAACACGTGTGCATGCACACACACAGCCTGCTAGTTCTGTTGCTCTAGATAACCCTGGCTAACACACTTGCTAACATGGAGGTGGCTGTAATACACGGGGCGGAGCCAACTGAGTCGTTGGGTTGGTTACCTTGGATTAGTTTCCTATTGCTGCTGTAACACATCAACATAAATATAGTGGATTAAAATAGCGTACTTTTATCATCACGTAGTTTTGGAGGTCAGCAGTCTGACACACATGTGTCACTAGGCTCACAGGGGGTCAGTAGGGCTGCACTCTTTCTGGATGCGGTAGGGAAAATATTTGTCCATCCTCTTGCCCTTTTCAGCTCTAGAAGTCACCTGAATTCCTTGGCTTGTGGCTACTTTCTCCATCTTCAATGCCTGCAGTGTGACATCTTTCAACCTCCCTTGGGGTCTGACTCTCCTGCCTCTCTCTTCTAAGAACTCTTATGACCGTCTTGAGTCCACCTGGATAATCCAGGATTATCTCCCTCAAGAACTTTAATCACATTTGCAAAGTATTCCCTTTACCGTGTAAAATGACATATTCACAGGTTCCAGAGGTTAGGACATGGGCCTTTTTTTGGGTGGCGGAGGGGATCATTTTGCCTAACACAATCCTTTTAAAAAGATTGTCATTTTGTAGTGCATTTAGTTGTCCATTCACCAAGCACTTACTGAGTGCCTGCTACTCTGCTGTTGTAGAAGTTGGTGTTTCAGCCAACAGTAAACAAGACAGGTCTTGTTTTCATGCTCATGGAGCTTATATCTGATAGTGTCAGACACAAAACTGGTAAGTAAATAAATACATATAATTAGGTAATTACAAATAGTAATAAGAAATCTGGAAAAAATAAGATGGACTAGTGTAAAAACTGGAGGTAGGGTGAGGCAGCTTCTAAGGTCAAGGTTTTTGAGTTGAGACTTGAATTAGGAGAAGCCACCATCCGTATCAAGATTCATGAGAAGAATAGGCATATTCCAGTCAGAGGAAACAGCCATTGCTTAGGCCTCAGGTAGTGATTAGTGTGATGCGATTGAAGAAAAGGCCATTCTAGAGCACAGGGGACACCTGGTACATGACAGTGTCAGATATCTAAGCAGAATGGGTCATGCAGGGCTTTGTGGGTCGTCGCAAAAAGGTTGGGTTTATTAAAGAGCTCGAGGAGCCATCATTTCCCCCCATAGGATGTTCCTTAGTACAGAAACCTATGATTGCACCAAGGACCTGCTCCTCAGGTAAGTTGCCGATTGCCCTTTTCTCACTAAAATTTGTCAAGAATCCTCCCGTGTAGGTCCTATCCCTGGTGGCAGTTTTACCCCATAGAATCCTTCCTACGGCATCAGCAAGGTGCCATTGTCAGTCAGTAGGACTGCAGAACTTAAACGGCAAAATATTTTGAGCTTACATATAAATACCTGAATTTCCTAAATCATTTTTCAAGTGTGTTTTGCCTATGTGGAAACATCCACAGAGTATTCACAGGAAAAGAAGAAATTGGAAGTATTGTCTCTTAGCTCAACGATTTCCCATTAGCCTGTTATTACTATCCAATTAAAAAAGTAGCTGCCTGCCTCTCCCCCACCCCAATAGGTTTCTATAAGTTCTACTTTAGGTTTCTTTACTTCACAATAGGAGAAAGTCTCTGTGTTTCCCAACACACACAAACCTGCAGGAAAAATGCTGAAAGTAAAAGAGAAGCTTGCTTTGGTCATCTTGCAGTGTAATTCATCTTGGAAAAACAAATGTTTCAACCTTATTTTAAAAATACAACAACAAAAAAGTTTCCTTTGCCATATGGGCAATTGGACCAGGAATCAGGAACCTTAGGCAGCAATTTGAGATTCGCAGTCAGGAAATAGCATATTAAACACAATGCTTTATGACACTAACAACACACAAGGGTTTGATCATTGGTAAGTGTCTAGCTCTAGCTCTAGCTTTACTTCTATTCATAGCTCTATCCATATCTGTTTTCTCCCTTCCCGTCTATTCTCTCCCATTTCATTAATTCATGGTTTATCCTTTCCATGTTTCTTTTAGCAAAAATAAGCAAATACATGCACATTGTCTCTTATTTCTTTCCAAAAAAGGAAGCATATTACCTTGTACGTGTACTTTGCCTCCTCCTGCGCCCACCACATATTTTTGAAATAATTCCAGGTCAGTTTCTTTCTCTCTTCCATTCCCCCTCCCCTTCCCCTTTTCCTCTAAGTTGTTTCAGACTACTTCATTTTATGATCATACTATAATGTTTTCAGTCTCATATGAATGACTATCTGGGTTGTTTTTACATATTTCTATTATATGTATAGGATGATGCATATATAACTTCGGCTTTGTGTCTGTGGGAGTATATCTCTGGGCACATTCCTAGAAGTAGGACTGCTGTGTCACAGGGTATGCGTGTGCAGTTTGGTTAGACATTGCCAAACCCCCTTCTCACTGGACTGTACCGCTTTGCACTGCCATTAGCGATTTGTGACTGCCTGCTTTTCCATTGCCTCACAAACAGAGAGGGTTGTTAGGCTTTTTTCATTTTCGTCTGTATGACAGCTAAGGACTTGGATCACACAATACATTTCATTAGCATTTCTTTTGTTATGAGTAAAGTTGAGCACTTTTCTCATATTTAAATATCAGAGGTAAATCTTCATGAAATTGTATATTTGTGGTTTTACCCACTTTCTATAAGATTTTTATATTTTCCCCTTTGATAAAGAATTCTTTACGTATTAAGAAAATCAGCTTTTTATCTGTGACATTCAGATATTTTTAGTGCCATTTTCTTTAGATTTTTATCAAGGTTTCATTGTCATATAATTTGTTTCTGTTTGGTAAAATGAACCACTCTTTTGTTGCAACTGGGTTTTGAATCCAAGTTTTAAAAAATTTCCCCACTCCAAGCTTGTAAAAAATTCACCCATGTTTTCTGCTAATACTCAAGTGATCTCATTTTTACACTTACATTTCAGATTCATTTTGATTTTTTTCTGGTGCACTGTGTGAGTTATGAATCTAATTTTATCTTTTTTCCAAATGGTTGTTCATCTGTCCCAAATTTATAAAGTGTCCATGTTTTCCCCAGTGACTTGAGATATTACTTATACAAAATCTTCGTATGCACTTGGGCCTATTTGTAGGCTTTCTACTGTGTTTTACTGGTATATGTATTTATGTGCA